>JBBJLR010124451.1:0-15000 GCA_037577145.1 Brachypetersius gabonensis | reverse complement strand
AGTGGGTCCTCACGACACAACATAAGAAACGACTCAGATGGGGATTCATTCATGCTGATTTATTTCACGTGGGTCAGGTGAGAACACTCAGAACTCCTACTCTATTGGAAGGACTGTGGGGATCTTCTCTCACTGAAAAAGAAACATATGAATGAATTTGAGAAACACTCACCTCCACTGGTTCTAGTTTTCTTGATTTCCATTTTTAATTCAGCAAAGCTAGTCGAAAACTACTTTCTCATCATGCTGGACCAGCCCATTAATAAGCACACTGAGACTTTACTAACACAGAAAGGAACCAAGAGTCACAAGGACAACTTCTCAAAGATGATGAGGCAGAAGAACCAGGAGGATCCAAGACTGAAATGGAGAGCCCAACCGAGAGTATGAGAAAAAAATACCCATAAGAACCAAGACTCAAAAGGAGAACCTCTCTAAGAGCATAAGGCAGAATAACCAAGAGGAATCGAGACTCAAAGGGCGAACCTCTCTAAGAGCATGAGAAAAAAATATTAACAACCAAGAGGAATCAAGACTGAGAAGGAGAATATACAAAAATCTCAGATGAACCAATTCTCAAAAGAAGAACCTCCCAAAGAGAATGAGAAAGAAATACTGAGAAGATCCAAGACTCAAAAGAAGAACACATCTTCCTCTTGTCACCAGTGGATTGAGAACAGACTGATGCGGTTCCCCTGACCCAGGTGAAAGCATTCCAAGAACCCCTTCGCCGACATGGGCTGCATCCACAGTATTGCATGCAAGTCCCGTGTGAAGCGTGAGAACATCGTGGTGTATGATGTTGCTGCCACCATCGACCGGGGTCCCACTTCCATTGAAGAAAACTCACCCATAGTGCTGCGCTATAAGACACCCTATTTTAAAGCCTCCGCTCGAGTGGTGATGGCCCCCATCCCCCGGAACGAGACCTGGGTAGTGGGATGGATTCAGGCATGCACTCACATGCAGTTCCACAACACCTACGGAGACATTGGAATGTGAGTTGGGCGAAAAAGGCCATATTAAAGTTACTGCTTACACATGACAGTATGTTATACAGTGTTTGAATCCACATAAGCATGTATTAATAAGGTTTCAGGAAAGTATGATTTAAGCAAGCAGGTTGCACAATGTTCTTTAGTGTGGAGTATTAATAAACCACCTATTATCTATTAAATTAGCCTCATACACTCAAATTAGCCTCATAGAAAAAACGTTCTTCAGAGATGTGCTATAGAAGAACCCCTTTCGGTTCTCTAAACATTTTAAGTAATTGTTTTTTAAAGAACAATATTCAATGTCATGTGCTCCTATGAGGATGCTGGTTGAAGTTTAAAGGACCATCACACAGCCTAATGGTTCTATATAAATGAAAACTATATATCCATGTCGGAGCTCAGTTAGGAGCCTTTATTTTTAAGGTGTAGAGAACAAAAATAAAAAAGGATCAAACATTAGATGCTTTAATCATGAAAAACCTCCATGATTAAACCTCTAAAACCTGGCACCTCAGAGCCAAGGTCACAACATATAGGTTGTAGGTGAGACTTTGCCATTCTTGTGAATGAGATTTTGCCAGTTTGTGTGTATTAGAGGCTTGGGAAAGAAAAGTGCCCTTGTGTGGGATGACAGCATGCAATTATAAAGCACAGTACTTTTTATTCATTCTGCATGTCTACGCATCACTGTAGCACCTGGAGCTCTGTGGATCTGAGCTTTCACCGGCCTGTGAGCTGTCCTGCTCTTCCATTTAGACACCCACACAAAAGTAGATGATTTCACACCCTTTGTCACTGGTTTAGGATGAAATAATACTGTAAACAAAGTCTGAATCCTGGTTCAGAAGGTAAGGTGGGGATTCAGTGCACAGGTGAGACCAGAGGTAGTTCCATCAAACTCCAAACAAATAGACAGACAGCCCAGCAAAAGAGACAGAGAGAGAGAAAGAGAGACATATTCTCACACCCTCCCACAGTCCTACTGCCTGATCGGGTTCCTGTGCCGCTCCCCGCAGGGTCTGTTCATGTGGAGGTGTGTATTTGTGTGGACATGTGTGTGTTTGTGTAGAGGTGTGTGTGTGTGTGTGGACATGTGTGTGGAGGAGTGGAATCCTGGCATTCCACGTGGGGTGCATGTGGGTGGCTGATGGACCAGATTTGGTGAAGAGATGCCAGATTCGGGTCGCACCAACTGACACTTTCTGCCACAGTAATGTCCTCTCATAGTGAATCATTTACCACATGCAGCGGGGCTATGATAATGCACACGTTCATTAGGAGTCGCATTATTACTCTGGTGCTATGTATTACTAATGAGTAGCTATGCCTCAACCTAGGCACTTTCGTAGTGTACAGGACTATCAGTGCTGCTGAATTGTGTCATCAGAAGCCCCTTTGGTTTGACCATTTTCAAAATGGCTTGAAAATTCCTAAAATCTCATCAAGCAAGACTGCCACCACACTCAAACTGTTAGATGTCAGTATTTTTTATTTTGGCAGTTATTTACATGGAGGCTATTTAGTTGGGCTGTGGTCTCTGAGACCTTTGCCCATGACAGTATATGATGTAAAGGGTAAAAACAAAGCAGATAGTGAACAAATCCAGTTCATACATGGCAGATTTTGTCATGTATGAACATACCACAAATATGACAATGGATTGCAATTAATCCATTCGTTTAATTGAAGCAGTGGGCAGCCAGCAACATGGCACCCAAGGACCAGTGTGTGGGGATGGTACCTTGCTCAAGGGTTCCTCCATGGCCACTGCCAGTGGTGTCCTGGGATTTGAACCCATGACCTTCCAATTGCAGAGTTCCCTAACCATAAGCCACCAGCTGCCCCATAGGAGATGTAGGAGCCTAAAAAGACTATTCTGAAAACCACTATTCACAATTTCCTATATTAGAAAATCATTATTGAACAGTATTAAAAGGAACATAACACTATTTTAAACACTAAAGTGATAATGCCATTGTAGCGTCATGTGAGTCAGCTGGCTATTACCCGCAGAGAAGCTGTGTGTGTCTCCAAACCAAAGAAAATGCTTTATGGTTATTCTGTTTCCACTAGGGTACACTGAAACGAATATCCTTAAGGTTTTATTTTAGCTTCCTTCCCTTTGCTCCTCCCTCTGACGACATGAGGAAGAGATGTAGAGATAAGATGCGAGAAGAGAGGAATCAATGTCATATACATAAACATACTTCTCACATAACAGCGCTTTAACGAAATTCAAACACATTAATTATTTAATTAAGCCTCCTCAACCATCTGTACAGGGCAAAGTCAGTGAAACTGTACCACACATGCTACATTACAGGTCATACTTTTATTGTAGGGCGATATTAATGATGTTACATGACACCTATGTAAACCTTTCATGACAACTGAGACACCTGTACAATTTTATAAAAGCTTATTCCATGACGCATCATTTGTCATATCTCAAATCTCTTTCTGGGATTTTTTTCTTGATCCGGAAAAAAATAAGAGACCGCTGCAAAAATGTTTCTCAAGTTTTATATTTTACAGGTGCAAGCATTGAATTGAACAGCTTTGCCTTAGTTTTTAAGAAGCGCTAACAATATTTTTCCTAATTTCCACATTTAAAACAATTGTTCTTTAAAGCATAATGTTAAAGGAAATGAAAAACATCAAAATAAGAGAAAATGATGCAGTGCTTACAGGACTTGAACAATTCAAAGAAAATAAATCTCTGAAACAAAATGGCAATAACCACCTTTGACATACATCTAGTAGAGTTTTTCTATCCAATTGGTCACATTGTGAGAGGTGTGTATTGATAACAGTAGTGTTTTTATTCCTCATTAAATAAGATTTGATTCAGGTGATCACCTGATCAGAGCCTTATAAAGCAGAATGAGGTGCTTGTGTAGGAATTTAAAAGACACTTGCATGGAATGATAGTCATACTCATACTATTAATGCGTATTTAAAAATTAATTGCTTTTAGTTTTTTCCCAAAGCTGTAGGTTTATGTCAGTTGTCCTAAAATGTTTAGATAGGGTCCCTGTATTCCAACCTATGCCATATGTATATACTGTATACAGTGTGTATTAATGTACCTATGCATAGGTCATAGGTATATGTATATATGGAGTGGTGCTGGCCTAGTGGGTATTATAATTGCCTCTGGACCAAGAGGTCATGTGTTCAAATCCTACCTTCAGCACCACCACTGGGTTCCTGAGCAAGACCCTTAACCTCAAGATGCTCCAGGGAGACTCCTGTAGTTAGGGAATGGAAGTCCCTTTAGATAAAAGCATGTGCTACATGTCGTTAATGTGTCTGTGTTGTTTCAGTGACTACCTGAAAACAACTGGTAGCTACAATTGGACTGCATCAAATGATTAATATGGCTAAGAATGCCACTAAATTGATCTTTTGACCCTTGTCACCCCCTGTAGGTCGAGTTGGGAGATCCCAGAGCTGAGGGACGGTGTGATGAAAGCCATCAGCGACTCAGATGGTGTGAGCTACCCATGGTATGGTAACACCACAGAAACGGTCACACTCTCAGGTCCAATGGCTAAACCGTCACGCTTTACTGTCAGTATGAATGACAACTTCTACCCAAGCGTGACGTGGGCGGTGCCAGTGAGCGAGAGCAACACGCCACGGCTCACACACATAACACGAGACCAGAGCTTCACCACATGGCTGGTGGCACTGAACGCGGCCACGCGAGAAAAGATCATCTTGCAGACAGTCAAGTGGAGGATGAGGGTGGAGATCGCCGTTGATCCCAACATGCCTTTGGGTTCCAGGGCCAGGTTGGTGGGGCCGACCCACCAGGACCAACCCAAGTTTCTGATCCAGATGGAGCCTATCCCACCCAATGCCTTGGGAAAACCCAACGCCAACGATGCCCAGGTTCTCATGTGGCGGCCGAAAAGGGGGAATCCACTGGTTGTGATACCCTCGAAGTAGCTAATGTGAGGGGTAGAGACAGGAATCCTCTTTGATTTTGCCCTTTAGGAATACACTACAAGCCAAAAGTGTGGAAGTAAACAGTCATTTTTGCAGACAGTTAACTCATGTCAAGCCACATAATTTGTAATATGGGTTTGGGTTGTCATTTGTGAGTTTATCACATGAACAATTGGTCTTCTGTGTTTATATTGTATCAGTGAATATACTGTTTGGTGATACACAAATCCTGAACTCCTGAAGGATGTGGCCAAGTTCACCAGCTGCTCCAGTGCAATTTCCTTGCAAGTTTACAAATGTATGAAGACAATCCCTGTGGGGAGAGAGTTGTTCTCCTGAACAGGTTAATTTTTTTATATAATCCTTTCAGGAATACAATACAGGCCATACGTTTGGATGGAAGCAGTAATTTTTTAATCAGCTTGTAGATTTGTTGCAAAGGACCACTTGCCTTAATTCCACACTACTGCCTTTGACTGGATGGATGCGGGGCTGGCGTGGCATGGAGAATGCAACACAAATGGATGGGAACATCTGCCTTAAAACCAGCTCTGGCCTGGAGAGTGTCAGACTGTGGAGTCTAGAAGAGGTAAGCTAGAGCAAAGCTGGAAAAATGAGACTTAAGAGAGAGCTGTGAGAGATGGGAAGGATAATAAGCTGGATTTTGGCTCTCACTGTGGCTGCTTAGCATCCTCAACACCTATGACCTTTGAGTGGTTTTTTAAAATAGATTTTATCGATTTGTACAGAAGTCACAGAGATGCATAAGGTAAAACAAATGAAATCTTGACTTGATTTGAGAACAGATGGAGAAATCAGATGTGTCTTTTATATACACCAGTGAAATTAAGCTTTGTCTTGTTGCCCAAACAGTCTAGTATTCCCATTTTCATTTATCAGACTTTGCTAAAGTGTATGTAAGGGAAAAGGCACAGCGTTTTATTGAGCAGCAAAGTGTAGGAGAATAACCCAGCGTGTAGGGAAAAAGGGATGTGTGTACTCCAAGTTTTGGATTCCTGCCAAAGTGACAGTACCTGGGAAGGAATGTCTGCTCCGCTACATCTGATGCAGCAAGAGAGTGAGTGTGTGTGTGAGTGTGCGTGTGTGTGTGAGAGAGAAAGAGAGACAGACAAAAGAAGGAAACCTGGGGGATGTGTACATGTGTACAAACACCAAATCCCAGGGCTGCTCATTAGAGAGATCTAAAACCCAAACCCAAGGCCTTCCCATGCACAGACATCCACAGACATCCACAAATATACACACAGACATGCTCATACACAGAGATAGACTACAGGCTAGAAGTATGGAAGCAAGCCTTTAAAAAGAATTGAGACAATTTGCTTATGATCAACACAAGGTAATTGACAACTAGTTCATACAAAGCAGTTTGTCCTAGAATATTCCAGCGCTGAAGAACCATTTCAACGTTTATAGAACATCCATATAATATATAGTTCTAGGATTAACCCCTGGTAAAGAACCTTTCCCTTTTGTGACGGTTCTTAAGACCTTTAAATTGCCCTTCATTTTCACATCCCATTTACAAAAATGGTTCATTTAAGACATTTCTTTAAAAAGTGCTGCATAAATCATAAATCAAAAAACACACTTTTGTTCCAGATAAAAAAATAGCTTGGAAAATCAAAAAAATGAATTTTGTGAGTGTAAAGATGTTTTACCTAATTTTAAAACCATCAATTAACTTTTAAAACAATTTTTCACACTAAAAGCTCATCTACAAAAATAGTTCTCTAAAGAACCATCCATTAAAAGATTATTTAGAGCAGCGGTCCCCAACCAGAGGCCACTTTCATGTACAACATTTTCACGGACTGGTATAGACACAACTAAAAACAAAGTGCGTTTGTGTTTTACTCATTTTTAAATGTACTATACCACTTTACCGAGACAAGTTTTTGTTTTCTTTTTCAAAATAAAGATCTTTCAGACTCTGATAATTAAAAAAAATATTTTTTATTCTATTTTTCTGTGCAGCCCAGTACAAAATGACTCACAGGCCTTTACCAGTCCACGGCTTGGTGGTGGGGGACCTCTGATTTAGAGAACCAAAAGTGATTCTTCTATGACAGGGTACCCACATCAGCCCCCAGCATGGTCTGGTAGTTCCCCTCCTCATACACACTCACTATCAAACACACTCACTACACTTACTGCCAATTAACATTGAGTTGAAGCAGAGTGTATATACAAAGAAACCCCCAAATTGTGCTGGACACCAGCCCTGGTCTATGGCATCACTCCAGATCATTCTTTGAGCACTTTTAAGAGCAGCACATTCTATTAGGGGAAGGTCTTAATAACGTTCATTGATAAAAGTTCCTTGCATTTTAAATTCTTTACATACTCCTATTGTAGCATTCATGATTGAACTGAGGAGACCTGCAGCAGCCCCTATATGAAGGAATTTGACTACAGCTGCGATAAATCTCAAATTCATTTTAAGAGGTTGGAGAAGGTAACCCAATCAGTTTAAATGTGCGTTAAGTCTTTGCTGCCACACACCAGATGAGGGAGCTATACTGACCAACAACAAAGCCGTAGAGAGTTTATCCTGCAGGTGACACAGGGATTTAGCAGATGAGGAGTAGATGACTGTTTACTGAGTGGGCGTTATGTGTCTGACGTTGCTTTAGTGAGAGGTTTCAATTCGAGTTCTGAAGATATTAGCATTTGACCTCTTCCATCACTCTGAATCAAGCTGACAAAGGCCATGCTGACTAGTTGGTTAATTAAATCAGGGGTGTTTAATGAGGGTGTATGGTACATTCTGAAGAGATGGGGCCTGTAAGGAACGCAAACTAAAAAAAGATCATCAATCTCATCAACAAAGGGCGAGCGGCACGGCAGATTTTCATTCATAATTCCTAAACTCCCCAGATTAGGATGTCCCTGTTTTACAGTGCAGGATATCTTGTTTAGCAAACTAAATTTAAGCTCAGCTTGATCTAATCCTGATTTTCTGACTCATGTTGAGTCACTTTTTACCTGGCAATTTAGAGACGCAAGAAGGAACTGCTCCAGGACAAGTTTAGAAAAATTCAGTTTGAAAAGTTTGACCAATGAAGGCCAGGCTTCTGACAGATACCTCCAGTCCTTTAAGTTCCACCAATTTTGATGATACCCATTATATCAATTATGTGAAAAACATAACAGATAACAAAAATACAAAGTGGTTATAACTCCAGTAAACACAACACTTTTTACTGCTATATTATATCCACAGGTTTACATCGTACTTTGAAAAGTAAGGTGCTCTCATGTTCCACACGACTGGCTGGTCACTATAAACAGCATGAATTATTCTTAACCTGGGTTGATAGAGGAAGTTAACCATTGTGAAACAAGTTAACTGCAGCTGCGTACATCAGATTGAGCGTTCTTCATGAAACTGACCCCAAGTGGTCGTCTTCTTCACTGGAATGAAAACCCACAGTCACATCAGACGAGTCTGGACATACTTGTTTTGGATAATGAGAACATGGAAATAGAATGGCCTTTTAAAGCCATTTTTCATAGATGGCTCTGTGTTTTTTAAATAATAAAAGTAGTAGGACAGCAAAAACAAGACTCTGTATACAAACCAGTGAAAATACAGCTGAAATAGTTTGTACAAGCCTCCTCTCCAGGGTTTAATCGAATGGGGACGTTTGAGATTTTGTAATGTCTGTTTACAAACAATGTTTTCATAAACAGTATTGTCATTTTCTCAAAGAGTAACTGTTTATTTGAAAAAGATGAGGTAAATAAATTTTGGCTCCAGCATTCCTGCTGCAGCAAACCGGGTGCTGATAGTTTGTAATTAATGCGGCCGATTAGACATTCTTCCTTATTGTTTATGAGCACTAATATCTTTGCTTACTTCTGTCCACTAACTTTAATATGTCCAACAGGAAACAAACTTTGCAAGCAGTTACCAGTTCTGTACAGACATTTAACTTTACCGCTTTATATCTTTAAAAATATATATTCTATAAAACGTCAAGTTATAGCACCATTTAAAATACCCCCAAACTCAAATAAAAACCATGATCTGTGACTGGTCAGTTAGCAAGTCTTTAAAAATTGCCAAAATAGAAGGTTCTGGGCTATATTACTCTTCCAACCACACCAGCCACTCTGACAATAAGCATATGCATAAGTCTTGCCACACTAACTTTCTACACATACAGATGTAACATACATGAAACAGCAACAACGCGTTTTTGGTGGGTATATCCACTCGCTCTGTGATTACATGACTGTGGCTTAATGTTATCAACCATTCAACTGACCAGTGTTTATTGTTGAGACTTAAAAGTTGTAATGTCTTGCATCACCACTCCATTATAATACAAAACTCCGGAAAGCCAGTCTGGAGCACAAGTTTGTTAAGGATAACACATTGGATCCTGAAACTGAGGTATGTAAATTCACCACTGTGTTGCATTTGTAGAGTTTATTTTAAAAATTACTTTTAAATAAAATATGTGAACAATTCATTTCAGTCTTTATATGGATCTTCTATTCGCCTCATGAGGAACGAGGTTATTCCAGTTGAAAGGATGTTTAAATGGAAATGTTAAAGTTTCAAAAATTGTTCTTACCCCCAGAGGGATCATGTTTATTCCTGAAGCTTCAATTCACTGCTGTTTCATAAAGGGAGTGGGCCATGACACACACAACTCCAGTAGGTTTAAAGTAAACATTCTCAAACTTACCAATGTAGAATGTCAGAGCAAGGGTTTTTTAAATGTCAACCTACAGAATAAATACGACTTAAACCAAAGAAATTGTTTGAAAAAAAAAAAAAAAAATGTAATACAGCCATTTTACTGTTTTATAGGCTGGACATTTGTCCCATAGCTGATCACGTGATTAAGAAAAAGTGACATCCTATGTAATTACGGTGGGGGTGGGGGTGGGGTGACATCCAGCCCCCATAATTACAAAGAGTCCATACTTACAAAAAGATTTAATATTAATTTCTCCTCATTTTTTTAGCAAGACATCCCACTTACCATAACTTGAAGAGTAAACAGGCTTTCTTTGTGGGTAAATCATTAACAGTTTTGAGAGAACACAATTAAGGTAGATCAATAGGGCTGATATAGATTGAGCGAAGTTCACCTATTCTGTATTGAGACAGTCAGTGACAGACATCCAAAACAATGCTGGAAAACAAAACTCAACTGTCACTGACCGTGTGGAACCCAAGATGCACACAGTGGGTGCTCCTCCTGGGAGTTTACCTTTTTGTGTCCATCAAGTATTAAGTTAATATGACTTTAGAAGTGATCATTTTGATATTTATCCACTACAGAAGGTGAGCTGGCTGCAAATTTGTCTCTTCATGCCCACCAAAGTCTCTGTCTCGGACCACAAGAGAGTCTATGAGCGTCCATTTCCACACGAGCCACTTCACGGCAGGACACGACACTTCTTCATTTATCCACTATCGCTAATTTTTCCTCCTCATTATTTCCCTCGCATTTACCTTCAGATCCATCCTTCCACGGGTCTCTCGCTTTTCTAGTTATGCTCGGCTGGGGTTGGACACTGGCTTGCCCTCATAGCCATATAGAAATGTCGCAACTATGACCAAGACTGTTCCGAAGAAGAAGATGCTACAAAGAGAAAACATAGTCCTGTTAACAGAACTCATAAATAAAATGCTTAAACAGAACACATTCAAAACACATGCAATATGTAACTCATGTAGACATGTATATTTCAATAAATTAAGTGAAAGGCAATTTATTTTACTGGTCTCCTGTATTAGAACTTACTTTATATTACAGGTTAAAAACTCAACTCATCAACAACAAACATTTAGGCAAAATTTAGGAGATGCTTTAGTCAATCTCAGTTAAAGTAAATGTTATTAATTAATTTTGAAACTATGCTTTTATTGCCGAACAGGAGTGAGCTGGTGTTTTCAAATAGTGTAAAAAAAAAAAAAAAAAAAAAACATTTATGAAGACAAAATTGGAGATTAGAACAGATTTGCAACAAGATCACCAATACATTATGTATTGACACCATGGTTTAAACTAGACTCGTGGTTTAAACTAGCTCTTAAAGCAATACACCACTAACTTAACTTGGTGTTAGTGATTAGGTCAATCTGGACACTTGGATGAACTAGATGAGGTACATTAGGTGAGGGTTGGATGTAAATCTGTACCTTGTGGGCTCAAAGTCTTGCAGCCAGAAATAGGAAATGAGTGTGGAGAGGATGATTGAGAGGGACGTGGCAAATCCTTTAAGAATATTGTCTGCATACTTTATTACAGCAGCTATAACCAGGCCTCCCAGAGCCTGAGGAGAAACAAACCAGATTAAGTCCTCAAAACAAATACAATGTTGGTCAGCATGATGGTCAGCTGTGCAGAACAAGAGCTTCCAAGTCAAATTTAACCAGTAATTAGTTCTGGGTCAACTGTGCAATTAAACCTAATTCAGAAAACAAGTAAATCCAGTTTGTATACTATTGTGTTTGTGGTTTGAGGGCTTATAAAAAATTGGGTTTTTTTTGTCTTGTTTTAAACCAGTAATCATCATATGCATTTCGTAGTATAAAGCAAGCAAAAGTTCTCTCTGAGCAGATTTCTCAAAACTCGCACGTTCCCTAGCCATCAAGAAAATATTTCCATTCAAATAAGACCAGGCTTGTACTTCTTTGAATAGTGTTGCAATAAAAAAAAAATTTTTTTTTGCTAAAATCTGACAAAAATTGCAGTATCCGGTTCAAGGACCACACATTAAACACATTTTTCACAAGTACATTACGTTTTTCTCGTTAGCAGCTTTATAAGCATGACTTTTCATGCTGTATACTGCACAAAAGTCACACAGCGGTTTAACAAATTGTTTAACAAATAAGACATTATCGATATTTTATCAAAAATACTTAAACTGTGTATTATCAATGGGTTCAGGAATTGTGAGCTTTTTTTTTTAATTTATATTTTTAACTCGCCTCACCTGTAACGAAACCACAGCCCAGGTGATGGAGTTGTAGCCCTGGAACATTCCATGTTCTCGTACTCTCTCTCCATCGTACAGCAGCATGCCAAACAGGCCGAAAACCAGGCCAAACATGCCTTTACCACAAAAAAAGACAAAACAAGTTCAGTGGTTCATTTATATTACTTTCTGGCACAATAATGAAATTCATACCTTAATGATTGAAGCACAAATGAAGCACAGTAAAAAATATGTCTCTGTCTCATATTTACATACACTTACTATGCATAATTTGGATTGCACAGTTATGCCAACAATAAAATTATTTGACTGAGATCAGTAAAATTTTCACATGATCAAGTACGTTCATACAGGACCAATGAGTATTACTTTGTACGGTTCAAGGTGGCAAATAAAAATCTATGTGAACCATGTAATAAAATCCTATGGGGAGAAAAGTGTTTAACTGAGAAGAAAACACACTTGTTCAGTCTTCAGTGAAATACAATAATCAGAGGGAAGTTATTCAGTATCAGAAAACTTTATTGATCCTGGAGGAAATTGCTTTTGTAATGACTGCAAAGACACACAAACATGAGGACAACATAAAAACAAAGTCTAAATAAAATTTAAATTAAAAAAATGTATAATGAATGTGATAATGTGCTAATATTAGAAAATATTTGTTATAGCTAGCAAATATGTAGGCTTAACCCATTTACCAAGTGAAGCAGTGGGCAGAGACAGTTCGTTGCTCAAGGGTATCCCAGTGCTGTCACACGCAGTCCAGGGATTCAAACCCACAGGCAATTTCCCAAATTACCAGGACACCAACAGCCCCAATGTGGATTGACTATTTTATGTCTGTTCATCCTTCTTTTTACACCACGCCCACCTTGAGCTGTTTTGTCTTTACTATTAACTGAACCCAGTACAGTCAATGTTCCTGTAATGTCTAGCAAACTCCAGATATACTTATTTTTGTGATTAGTTGGGGATGCCTTCCAAATAATCTGTTGGCATTGGAGTTAACGCTTAGAAATCATAACAATATGATCTCTTCTAGCAATTGTAAACTTCCGAACAGTGAATATGTGCATTAAAATAAAACTAGCATTGCCTGATTTATGAAGGTCAGCACAGTCTTGTCTTATTGCATTACTGCATCTTTCTAATCTTCTACAGGTTGATGAAAGAGGGAACGTGACCTTTATATCAACTCATATTTAAAACAGGAAGGCTGGATAACAGAGCTCCTGAATATTATATTTTGACCATTTTGATTCAATTTATTCCAATATGAGAAGCTACCCACACCCTCACCCTCACCCTCACCCTCACCCACACCCACACCCACACCCACACCCACACCCACACCCACACCCACTCTCCCACACCCACACCCACAAAAAACCTTGCAGGAGCTAAACACACAGTTGCTGCACACATTGAAAATCTACTTGTCGAATTTTTTTTATTTGCAATTAACTCATAAAACTACCTAGTTTGTACCTACAGCACAAAACTACCTACAGCAATAAAAGTGCAATGTAGGTAAGTCTCTTCTTTGAAAGAGAGCTTCTTGAAGCTCGCAGAACAAGGGCAGCCTGAAAGAAGTAAACTGATGCAAATCTCCTAAATCGAGGCAGAATAATCACATGCACAGATTAACAGTGAGAAACTCCAGAGGAGCTGCTAACACTCCAGTCACGCCTTCTGTGATAAAAATAAACTTGACGTGAATACTTCTCTCTGACTCTCTTTCTCGCTCATTAAACACGCACACAAAAACAGACACCAATTAAATGAAAGATCAGAAGGTCAGCTCTTCCAGGCATGTGCACCTTTTGTTTTTTCAGCTTAACTCAGCAGGTCATTATCAAGCAGAAACTGATTCTGTGCACTGTTACTCTTATTACTGGCTGAAAAAAATGTATGGCATCCATTCACTTTTCATTCACATCAAAGTTACTAGACCTCACAATTTTTAGTTACTCTAAGGTTGAGTGGAATACACTTAGGAATACACCATTATTAATAATATAGTATAATATAGTATTAAAGTTTTTTTCTTTTTATCATTCTGCATTATTTTAAAATGTTTAGTTTGCTTCCATGGTCACCAAATAAGTGAATCATTCAGTGAATGTCAAAATCATGCAGCACCGATTGATAAGCATTAAAATGCTGCTGCAAACTAGAAGAGAAAAGCTAGTTAGCTTAGCTTAATGTAATCAACTAACTGGACTAACTACAAATTCTGGTTAACTGGTTACATTCTGGTTAACTGAAGTTTAAATTAAAGTGACTCAAACCTGAGGCAGCAAAACTAAGCAACTAATGGGTGTTGGAAGAATAGAAACCTGTGAAACCTGTTCTGTGCTGCCTGAAACGGTCGCCTGCTCACTAAGCTAAAGTTAAGACCCAAACAGTGCCACACACTGCAGTACAGGTTCTATTCCTACTGAGAGATGGTAAAGTAATACAAAGTCAAGCAAAAAGAGCTGGAGTGACAGATAACGTAAGTCACACCTTTTCTACACTAATAATAGCTGGAATGACACATGTGGCACAAACCACAATGCTAATTAGATTCCAGCTAAGGGATGCTAATTTTATACTTGTTTAGAGGATAAAAGTGCAGATTCTAAACAACAGCCAAAATCAAACATGTTTGTGAAGTGTGTATCTCTTGGCTTTCACAGAGTCATTGTAGAGTTTTATACAGAGATTCTTAGAGAGACCTTTTTACTACCTTCACAATATTGTTTACTACCAGCACGACTTCAAGCTTTAACTGTTGCAGCGTAAAGTGGGAAGTAAAGTGACGATTAAATTATTGAAATATCTCAAATTATTAACATATTTCCTCACAGTTTAACGAGATAATTATAACTTTACTTTAACACTGGACACAAAAACTGGTCAAATAGAGAGAGAGAGAGAGAGAGAGTGAGAGAGAGAGAGAGAGAGACAGACAGAACCAGAGAGAGAGATGTACACGTGTGTGTGTGTGTGTGAGAGAGAGAGAGAGAGAGAGAGAGAGAGAGAGAGAGAGAGAGAGAGAGAGAGAGAGAGA
>JBBJLR010124442.1:0-18561 GCA_037577145.1 Brachypetersius gabonensis | reverse complement strand
CACACACACACACACACACACACACACACACACACACACACACACACACACACACACACACACACACACATTTGTCAGTGCATATTTGTCAGTGCTAACCAATTAACCATCACCAATTTTAACTATCATAGCTTGGTTACCTGGACAGTAAATTAGTCTCACATTCACACAGTAATGGTACTCACAGGCATATTTAACCAACAGTAATATCTAGTTAACCCCACATGGAGGCTGAACAATATGTCAGTAATTTATGCTGTGTGTGTGTAATTTATGCTTTCGATAGCATTTTTGATTTATTGCACATTGCTTATGATAAATCGCATTATTAGTGTTTGATTGAAGTGTTTGATTAAGCAGTGTTATTGTAGTCAGCATTCAATCATACTAAGTGTCATCGAAAGCAAGAAGAAGGGCAACAGCGGCATTTGTCACTTTTTCTCATGAAGCAGCTTCAGGAAGGAAAAGTAAGTCCAAGCAGTGAAGAAATGATCATCAGCCAGATCACAGAAGTATGTAAAAGTACAAAAGATAATCATTGTCATTCAGATCAGGAGAAGTTACAGAAAGAAACACCACTTGAAACACCTGATAATGTTTCTTTCATGTTCATGGTGGTGCGAGAGAGAGAGAGAGCATGATTGTGCCAACATGAGTGAAACAAGTCTAATCCTAATCCTGTTGGCCACAATATGATATGATATCTATTTTGTGCAGTGGCGATGCTGCATGTGATGGATCTACACCAGGACATGTATCTGGAGATCTGTTTCACATTCAAGAACATCTATCTAGTGTGTGATAAGAAGGGCTCTAGAGCTTCAAGGCCTCAGGGAAAGTCATTGGACAAACGCCCAGCATGTTGCAGCAAGCTGCTGATCAGTCGCTTTAAGTTCATATGCAGAGCATTTAGCCTAAAGGGATGACAACTCACCAACATTTCTATCAGCTTTGGAGATGAAATGGATGATGACAAGCAGAAGGCAATCAAATCAGTAGTCAAGTAGATGTTTACGTTATTTCAACCATATGCACACTGCCATGTAATAAAACAATGTTCCTCTAGAACTGTGCTGCAACACACAAAATGAAAAACAGAACACTACAAGACTACACAAGTGTAAACATGACAGGACTAAAGAGAAAAAAAGGAACAAAAAAGCAAACAAAAAACAAGAGCAACAGTATAATACTCTACAGGATGAGACAACATACAGTGCTGTCAGCAGGAGCAGTTACAGTCGTTTTCAGCAGATTTAGCCCCACACTGAGTATTTGTGTGATGATTGATGAAAATGGACAATCCAAGGGCTTCGGTTGTGGTGAAGCAGGTCGTGGGCCGAGCTCAGGAAAAAAGTGGATGGGGGTCCTGCAGTCAAGCAGAAGCAAGGCTGCATTATTCCCTGTACTTCAGTAATGAGCACTGATTAAAGAGTTCTCTGGATTTACAGCTATGACCAGTGTAACGGTAATTGGGAAGAGATGTATGTGTTTTTCCTCCCTTGAACTGGCCATCAAGCTCTACCAGTCTGCTGCACCATCTGGATACTTCATGGCTTCTACACCCCATGCTCAGAACCAGACTCCGTATCACTCCAGCAGTCAGCTGGCAGAGCTCGGCCCCTGCCCCCATTGAGCCACAAAGAGCACCCACCTACAGTATTTCCAGAGGATGCCGAATGTGATCTTACCCACTGCACCTCACTTCTCAGGTTCCAGGATGGCCTCTCAGCACTCAGTGGCTTAGCCAAGCAGCCATGACCAGCCAGGGCAGGAGCAGCTATTAGAACAGCACCAGTGCCACAGGACAGATTCACCCTAGAGGTGCGCAACTCAGAGTAACACCTGGGAACAAAGCCTCAGGTGCCCATGCAATGCTCTGCAGTGAATGAGCCAAGGGCCCCTAACTGTCCCAATACTGGCCCACCCCAGTGCAGAAGCAGATACTCGCAAATGTCTGTTCCACCTGACTCCATAATATGGACTTTACCCAGGCAGACACAAATTACCTGGAGATCGACAATTTCTCTGCAATCTCTTTGTGCTGGAGCCTCCAGAGTCTTTACACTCTAAGATGGAAGAAGCAGTCACTGTGCTTGATGTCTTCCGACAAAGGATGACGTAAATCTGTTAATGGAAGAATAGGACGCTCTGCAATGCTGCTTCAAAAAGGAAAAAGGAATGCTGAAATGTTAATATTATAAGGAATGTGAGCATGGAGCTGTGTGTTAGTGTGTTGCTGTAGAACTCTGAGCTGACAGTACTACAAATGAATGGAAACTAAGCTGCATAAACACTTTGTTTGGAAAGGTTTTTACCAAGGTCAATTAATATGCAAATATCTGCCTATTTAGCTCCACCCACTCATGAAGTGGTAAAGAGTGTTTCAGTCCAACCTTATTTTTAATGAGGGTTAGGGTTAATGATCAATCAAAACAGAGGTCAACTAGACTTACATTTGAAACCTGCAACTTATGTCTGAAACATACAGAAACAAAAATACCCAGCACGCTTAATGTCAGTACAGGATGTGTGAGGATGTTGAATCACATTAAAATAGTTTAAAATTTATTACAATATCAAATACAGTATAGTCAAAATGCCTTCTTTTATTCAATTATTTTTATCAGCCATAAAATAGCAGAAACTAGCTAGCTCACGTTTTGAATTTCATAAAGTACAATACAGGTTGAAATGATCTACATTAACTGGAATATCCCTAGAATATGTTGCAAAATGTTGAAATTATTCACAATTTATTTTTTTGGTACATAAAACCACAAGAACATCACAATTGTACCTCAGAGAAAAAAATTTAAGACAAAAATCCTTTTCAAATCCAAACCTAAATGTTTCTCTACACTGATATTGGAAGATGTTTAATATGTCTGTGGCGGATACTTTGATAATGGCTGTGTGTGAAATGTAATAAATGCAGGAATTTGTTGTGTTTCAGTGGTAGCCTAGTGGTTTGGACAATCGCCCTGCGATCACAAAGTCGTGGGTTCGATTCCCAAGACCACTAGGCACCTCTGAGGTACCCTGAGCAAGGTACCGTCCCCACACACTGCTGTGTTCATGGCTGCCCCCTGCTTCACTTGGTGAATGGGTTAAATGCAGAGGTGGATTTTTGTGCTGTTTACACTGTGTGCTGTGGTGTGTTCACGTATGACAGAATGGTCACTTTCACATGCAATAACTTGTATGTCAGGGGTTACAGGAATATTTAATTCCCCATTTAAATAACTGCCAAAATAATATCCATATCAAAAGTGAATCCATGGTGTGGCACCTCAATATGAAATTTTATAAACTAATGTTACTTCTTACTTTACAATGAGAAGAAAGAAGAGAGGGGTAGGTGTGACCTAGAGGGTACGATGCTTTCCTCTGGACCAAGAGGTCATGGGTTCGAGTCCTACCTTTAGCACCACCCCTAGGTTCCTGAGCAAGACCCTTAACCATAAGCTACTCCAGGGAGACTGCCCCCTTTAGTTAGGGAATGGAAGACGCTTCAAGCATCTGGTAAATATAAAAGAAATAAAAAACACAATATTAGTTAGTAGAATTATGTTATCACTGCAGAAATAGAACCATAAACTTTGTTTAAAGATCAAAGAGTCGAAAAGTCGAGCTAGTGAAGCTAAAGCAACAAAATGAATTAAATTTTCCAAATGATCTTAATTTTAGCCTTTTATGACCACAGACGGAACTAAAAAGCTCCTATAGAAACTATTGTTTCTAAAAAATGTTTAAATATATTACACATATTGTTCCTTTATATTTATGTCCATTTGTATATATATACACTATATTGCCAAAAGTAGCACCTAAGCATGCAGACCGCTTCTACAAACATTCGTGAAAGAATGGGTCGCTCTCAGGAGCTCAGTGAATTCCAGCCTGGTACCGTGATAGGATGCCAAGTCCAGTCACGAAAGTCCTGACCTCAACCCGATAAAACACCTTTGGGATGAATCCTAAACCTTGTGGAGAGCCTGCCCAGAAGAGTTATAGCTGCAAAGGGTGGGCCGACGTCACATTAAACCCTATGGATTAAGAATGGTATGTCTCATAATGGTAAGATCATGTGCGTGTAAAGGCAGGTGAGCCTTTATACACATATGAGCTTGGAATATATATATATATATACAATATACAATGATTTCAAACCATTGTCTCCACTGAAATACTGACATAACACTGTTAGACCAACACTGAAGACAAATTGACTCCCCAATGTCATAACAAGGCTGAAATAATGGTAACAGACCGACTCTGAAGACAGTGACTAATCGCAGAGCATTGTTCGAACACTGATAGGCCAACACTGAAGACACGTGTCCCTCCTGCTGTCAGTATAATCAATACTGTACTCCAGACGGCTTTATTTCTTGATTATTGTAATGGAATTTATTGCATGGAACAGACTTAGTCGATTCAGAGAAGTCAGAATGTCTGTCTCCTCCGGGATCTCTGGACTGGAATCAGCCGAGGCGCTGCTGGGCCCGTATATTGGAACGCGGCCAGAATCTACGCGATGGCTGAGATTTCTAGATGCAGCAGTAGAGGACTTATTGGAACACAGCCCGAGTCGTTCTGCGCGGCTCTGTCGTGCCGGACCTGATAACAGCGCTGTCGAGCTGCAGCTGCTGAGGTCCTCTGTGTTTGCGTGTATGAGAGAGACTACGTGAGCGGGCGGCCGTGAGTGTGTGTGTGTGTGTGTGTGTGTGTTTCCTGTCATATCCGCGCGTGTTTCGATCCAGGACCCGTTTTAACTCCTGCTCTGCCTGGAAAAGGGAGCAACCCACAGAACGGATCTGAGCGCACACACGTGCCGTGAACAGGCGGTACCAACCTGGCACAGGAGCGTGTGTGTGTCCGAGGAAGCTGTGTTACCAGAGAACCATGCGAGCGCTGGATTAACGGGCTCTGCTCTGGTGTCTGCATGGAAGAGCACTACTGAAGTCTGCAGGAATGAGAGTGTGGTGCTGATGCTAGAGGCTGTTTCTCAGCAGAGATGGACATATGTTACAGGATGCACTGCTGGACACAAGTAAGGCGCATTTCTGCTCCGTTACTCGTCTGAAGCTCAGGAGGCTGCAGAGCCCCATTATAACTGCAGACCTGCAGATGTTCTTTTATTTTTATTTTTTTAGCTGCATCTGAATAATAGATGAATTCATCCAATGCTTAAGCTGAAATGAAAGCAGGCAGCTGCAAGAGTAAAGGTATTTGTGCCTGGTGGTCCGTGTGACTTTATGGGCAAAGAATGCACACTTGGACATAAAAATTGTAAAGTGAGGACCAGACCAGACAAAAGATCTTACTTGGTTAAAGTAAGAACAGTGGTATCAGTATAAATTGTAACATCATTATTGATGTAACACTTTTCCTTAAAAGTATTTTACACAGGAATATAAGAGAAAATGGTTTCAATGGAATTACAGCTACCCGCAAATCAGAGCGGGTCACACTAACTTATACACACACCAAATGAATTACTGTGACGCTTGACGATAGATCAAGCCAGCGTGAGGTCTGCCACAGCTGCCAAAGTAGAAGCCGTCTGAGGGAAAGCGATGATCCCTGGAACACCTGCAGCAATGCTCCCAGCTTCAGAAGCAGCCAAGATCTACCAGACCAATTACGTGAGGAACTCTCGTGCCATTGGTGTTCTCTGGGCCATTTTCACCATCCTGTTCGCCATAGTGAATGTGGTCTGCTTCATCCAGCCTTACTGGATCGGTGATGGAGATGACACTCCTCAGGCCGGCTATTTCGGCCTGTTCCACTACTGCATTGGAAATGGACTCTCACGCGAACTGAAGTGCTACGGCAGCTTCACCGAATTCAATTCCATCCCATCAGGCGCCTTCAAAGCCGCCTCTTTCTTCATCTGCACGTCCATGGTGCTGGTTCTGACCTGCATTGGCTGCTTTGCCCTTTTCTTCTTCTGCAGCACAGCTACTGTCTACAAAATTTGCGGCTGGATGCAGCTGGCAGCAGGTGAGTGGCATCTGCAGAACTTATTTACTTAAAGCAAAGTTCAGTGAAAAATAAAACTTGATTCCAACTGTTTATTCTAAAGGGACTTGATCAGCAAAGAAGGATGTTATGTCTGAAGGTTTTGTGTTATTAGGAAATGAGAAGCAGGTGTAACTATCAACCATTGAAAGCAATTATAACCCACCAGTCAGAATCAAGCTGTTGTTTTTATCTATAAAAATAATGGACTGGTGTCTGTTTTTTTCCCTCTGAGGGTAAAGTGAAAATATAAAAATGTGACCGTCTCTTTTTAATGCTCTGGGTTTAGGAACTGATAGTAGGCGTGTGTGTGAGGGAGTAAGTGCAAAGCCACTTCTGAAATTCAGTGTTTGCCATTCCTGGTCCTAGAGTACACCATTGCTGCACATTTCAGTGTTTTCTTGCTCTAACACACCGGATTTTTGATAATGCTATGAATACTCGCATTAAGTGTTTTGGAGGGTTGTGAATGGCCGCTGTATTTGGATTTTTCATTTAGTTTCACTGATTAGGCAGGTATTAAACGTAAGTGGACTCAGTACCCAGTTCTCAATTTTAGTGTGGATGTAAGGTAATGCCTTCCCTTCAGGTAAAAAAAAAGCCAGGAAAGAAAATTAAATCTAATCACAGTATATTATGGGCAATATATGATTTTATTCCCTTAATGTAAAAAAACCCCAAACAAACAAAAATATTACAGTGGCCTTAAGAGTCCTTCAGTTCATTACAGACCTGACCTCTAGCTAGTATTTTAGGGAAAACGATTATGCAAATGTTTTAAGTGTGATTAAAGTGAATTGATTTTTTTTACATTAAGAAGAATGCATAATGTAGTGCATCAGATAATCTGTAGTCAAGCTCCATATTAGTAGGTCAAATATCTGCAACAAGCCCATGTTGAATAATGTATGATATAACTAAAAATAAAACTTATGCTATTTGAAAATTACGCTCCTTCAAGTTGCAGATTTGTTGATTTGCAGATGACTTCTCCTCCTTCAAACAAATGCCATGATTTTTTAGATGACTGTAGAGATGATACGTATATAAGGTGATATGTAAATTGTTTAACACTGTTTAATGCAGCATTAATGCAGTGTGTTTGTGCCTGTATAGTCTGGCCTTGCAAGACGTGAATGCAGAAGCAATGCAAAGAGAAGTGAAAAGAAAAGTTTTTTTAATTATTATTATTCCATGTCTGCCATGCTACGGTGTAGTTCTCAAAAACACCACAGCTGATATTACGTGGTGAAAATCGGAGCAGCCACCACTGTGTTCTTCCTCTCCATTAAAACACAATCCCTCTTAATGAGCATGGGCTGCGTATGTGTGAATGCGTGTTGCTCTTTTATCTCTCTTGAGATGAAAGCTCTTGCAGAGAGACCCACTCTGCCTACGCTGCAATGATGCTCTACATGCTGGTGTGTGCTTCAGGCTCAAGGCCTTCACTCTGCAGACCTCAGCGCTGAGAAATATCTTCAAGCGTCGTTTGGCCAGAATTTACATAGTTTCCCCTTATCAGCTAAGCCGTGTGAAGTTTGCCTCTTTGGCTTTGCTGTAAGGAATATAAGAGAAGGAAGCCTATAACTCACCACTTAGCACTGTGGAAAGTGCATGCTCGGTTCTGTACATTATTGAGTAATGTTAAACAAGCTTGCTGATGTGATTTCTGATGCTGAGGCATACTGTTATCTGTAAACTTTGACAACAGTACATTGACACTGCTTAAAAACGGTAATCGCAGCTGTTCTTAAATCCTGAATTTTGCATCTGCTTTTGCCCATTGATAGATACGTGGTGGGCGCCTAGTGGGTAGGATACTAGCCCCTGGACCAAGAGGTCATGGGTTGGAATCCTACCTTCAGCACACCACCACTGGGTTCCTGAGCAAGACCCTTAACCACAAGGTGCTTCAGGGAGACAGTCTGCTGTAGTTAGGGCTTTGGATAGAAGCGTCTGATAAAAGCCCTAAATGTTTCATACAGTGTCAGAAATCACATAAGCAAATCTATTTGAGATTACTGAACATCATGTAAGTGTTAACCTTGTATCAGCCTGCAGTGAAATAATAAAGACGCTTTATTAGGGATAAAGGGAAAAAGTAGGTTAATTCGACATGTGAACACAGGGGCTCATGTGAAGGCAGGGTGTGAGGTGTATGCAGTGTGGTGGTGATGGGGAACTGATTTCAAAAGATGTATCACAACTCTCAAGGCCAGTGACTCATGAGAGTCAAAATATGTGGAGTTGGCTCTTTGACTGTGATTTTTCCACTAAGAATAGCTCGAGACATTTTGACGTGTGTAATGCTGAGAGGAGTTTGACTCTGAGAAGCATTAGTTTGTTTCATTTCAAGGCTACAGATGTTACATGCTTACATTTAATGTCTGCCGTAGCATGAACCTGACCCTATCATGGTGTACGTTGGAGGTGGGTTGAGTGAGGCGTAGGTCTCCTTGGCTGTTTATGGCTATATTGATGTAAGCAGTGCAATATAAAGCATGGTAATGGTAAGGAAGGACACACTCAGTCTTGTTTTTCTGTCCAGCCCAAACAGCTACTTCTGCTTGGCCTCTCTTACTGTTTTGCTTGCTAGCCTTATAGTGGTAGTTTGGGGAGACCAGTTATCAATAACCAATAATTTGTAGTTTGTGTCTGAGGTTTAATTCTCTAGTTCTGCTTATAAAAAGTATATTAAAAAAACTCCATAAAAAGCAAGACTACTTAGGCTACTTTTGTAAACAAACACAGATGGTCAGTGTTTAAGTACTGATGATATCAATAAAATATTTTCAGATTTCTCACCCCTGTATAACAGCATGCATGAGGATCCACAGATATTTATAAAAGTGGGCACCGTGTCAGACTCATCACTCCAGTGTAAAATGAAGAAGCAGAGGTTAGTTTATTTTTGGGTAATCAATTTGAGATAAATTGTGTAAAATATTATACTATCATTTTAACATTTTTATTCCCTGGACAAAAAGTTTATTTTTGTCCTTGAGACATTTTGCACTTTTAACATTTATCTTGTGTGTGAACTCACTTGTACACTTAAAAAAAAATCTTAAAAATCATCTTAAAAATCTACTGTTGAAAAAAACTGCAGTTGACAGCTGGCATTTTTCACTCACCCAGAACATGACAACTCACACATCACATCCACCTATCAACACTGATAGTTACACAATTTTTTACATTACATTGCTCTCCTTTTCTCTCTTTAGCCCTTAAAATAAAAACAGCCTTTTTTGTTTTAATACTGTAAATGCAACAATTCTGTATTTTGTCTAATTTGAAAAGCAGTTCCCTCTGAAATCCTCCTAGCCACAGAGTGAATAGGAGGGAGTTCTGCAGCTGATTAGGTGGATAAATATAAATGTGATGGATTTTGTGACCTCACAATCCCCCAGTTTAAAGAGTCCATGGACTGAATACTTTTTCCTCAAAGTTTGATTGCAGTCAAGGCTTTAACCAAGGCTGCACTGATGAAACACTGTAGTCTAGACAGAAAGCGAGGGATGAGTAAAGCTTAACGGAAAGGAGTGGGCGTCCTCTCTTTTCCACTGAAATGGGTCTGAATGGAGCAGTGGGTGAATGGGACAGGCAGCCAGATTCAACTGTTTGATTCACATTTCCTGTTCACAGCTTGAGCTGTAGAACTCAAACCTTAAAGAGATCAATTTGCCAAAAAAACTAATTTACACGGTTTCCCCTCAAACTCCAAATGGATTTGATCAGCCAAGACGCGTCTGGTGTTAGCTCTTTCAGTTTTGCACTACAAGGCTGAAGAAAAATAGGCAGACCCTGCAATCTAGGGATCTTGTTCTTTGGTGACAACTCGTACTGCAGGTTTAAATCTATCATGTACAGCAAAAGCTTACAATGTATACATTCATATTGTACATAATTGCTCAATCTGACTGACGTGCTGTGATTTTTTGCTCGTGCTGCACACAAATGCATCACTACAGGCAGTTCTGTCAGTGTACAGTTTCTAATGAAGCCCTTTCATCCAAAAACCAAATACTGTGTACCTGAGTACTAGTGAGCAGTTTTGAATTTATTTGAATACATATATAAAAATGCAGGGTTTTCTGAGCTAAAACCATGTTTCTTATAAGGAAAATTACATAATAAATTCAAAAGTAATGTGTTGTGCACTTTTATTTTGAAAGTACTGCTATATGAACAAAAAGTGCAATAACACATGGATCGGGTAAAGAAAGACACGTGGAAAACTTCCTTGTCTGGAAATCAACAGACAAGGAAGACCGAACATGAGCAAGAAAAGCCAGGGAGATGTTACAGTCAGCAGCTACCAAATCATGCCTAAAATGGGCTGTAATGGTATGATGTATGCTTGGTTTAACTAAGAAGTAATGGAAGCCTAAATGCACAAATCAGCAAGGTGCAAACTGAATGTCTACACCATCACACACTTGCTTATGTCATTTCTGACATGGTAGTACTTCTGACATCCTGTTCTTTACACAAAAAGTATGAACAATATTCAGGTTTCAGTATGACAGCTGCTCCTGATGTTAGCAGTGTTTTATACTTCATGTCCTATCAGATTAACTGCATAGGAGGTAATAGCTCACCCTAAAGTTATAATTGTGCCACTCTATTCTGTGTATGTGTGTATATACATGTGTGTGTACAGGTATGGCTCTGTGAGAGAGAGTATGTGTGTCGCTGGAATGTTACATCATGGCTTTAATCCTCATGCAGCTGGCATGTCTACCATGATAGGCCTGACAAGTCATGTGATCTGCTGATTGGCTTGACTTCCACAATCTGTATGTCACACAGAATCACATCCACAGTGGCACAGCTCGCATTCAGGTCCTGCTGCTTTACTAGTTTAGTGCAATCAGATCTATAGATGTGCTAGTGAGGCTATACATTCCCTCTTCAATCCATTTTTATAGTTACAGTTGAACTTATAGGTCCACTAATGAGTGTGTGGGTGTATTGGTTAGGAGAGGGGGTTGGTATACGTGCATCAGACACAGCTTGTGTGATGTTGAATTTATTGCATGGGCCACTATAGAACCGCTTGTTGTCGTATTCAATGTTTATAGGGCAGCAGTGGATTGTGTTTGTTTATTTGAGCCGATTTTGTCTTCTTCTAGGACGTTCTAAATATCAGCCACTCAGAAGGAAGATGGCTAATGTGCAGTGTGGCTGTTTAGGATGTGTACTTTAATAGTTGCCTACAAAAAAGACAAATTGTCAACTGCAATTATTTATATGGCAATTCATCAAATTTGATGATTGTGACAGGCCTAAGGTGAAGAGTGTTAGATACGTGTGGGAACTAATCTGCTGGCTGCAGGCTGGTTAATGCCACATGATCATGATCTAATAATAATGATAAAAAATCCAAAATGCTTCTTAGATTGGATGTAGGTTGGTACTATAAAAAAAACGTTAGTTTTTAAGACGTTAAAAAGTTTCTTTATGTCTGCAGTACACTTGGTGGTTCTTTATGCTGCATTTGTTTTGTGAAAAGGCAAACCTCTTGATAGAAAAAAATCCTCAGTTGACCAAAGTGCTTTAACCAGTCATTCCCCCCCCCGACAATTTCTCCAGACTGGAGCGGAGCTCATGATGGACACCAATTTGGCCATGAGGCATATGGGCTGGCATTGTGAGGCTAGTTATTATATATCTATGTGACAGAATGAGGCCATGTGTACATCAGGATACGGAACCAGGTGGAATGCAAAGCCCATTCTTAGCTCCTCTGTCCACAGATGGAGACTTCAGCTAACATCATAATGGGAAGAAAAACAGTGACCGTGCCTGTTTTTCATTCCCCACACTTGTGGCCAGTATTGCTTAAATTCAATAAAGCAATATTTTCAGAATATATTATGGTATATTTAAGTCTGTATAAACAAAGTTAATGAGAAAGTGCTTCCTGAGTAATAAAAGACTGTACAAATAGAGCTTCTTTAGTTGTTCTGCCTTTCTGAAACCAGGAGTTTAATTATTTGAAATGAAATAGTGATATCTGATTGCAAAATAGTGATCTTTGTGAACTTTGAACAGAAGCTCACAGCTGTTGAAAGGAGAGAAGATTTCATCAGAACTTTCATCCATAACTTTACATCTACAGGTTAGATGTGTCTAATAAACTGGACAGTGAATGGACACCTAAAGAAATAGGGACCCTAATGAAGTTTGTGTGTCTATGTGTGTGTTTGGGGGTCAGCACAGTTTGTGTTTGTGTGTCCAACAAAGCAAGTTACATTGAGGAATAACAAGAGGACCACTTGACCTTCAAAGTTTTTGTTTCTGTAATTGTTCTGACCCCCTACATTTGAGTTGAAGAAAGCATGTGAGCACCCTGATGCCCATGTGCACATACTTGCACACCACTGGTGCCTAATAAAATGTTCACAGTGTGCTGCTCAGAGAATCTAGATAAGGAGTGCTGGGAGCAAACAGAAATCTGAGATCTGGTCTTTGCTCAGCTGGTCTGTGAGTCATCTTTAGAAGTGTTAAAGTATATAATGAATACAATTATGCGTTCTCTCTCACTCATAGTGAGAAAATTGCACTTACTGTGGTTTCTAAGCTGAATCTCACACCAACACTTGTTTTGTCTGCTCATTTTGTGTCGCACCATGGTTCTGGAGCAGCTTTGTTTTGTTTCACTGTGTACTATGTAGATGGGCTAAATTGACAGATGCTTACTTGGTGTGATTTGAGAATGCACACACTCTTTTCATCCACTTTTTTATATCATACTTTGTTTGCAGCATCCGTACATCACAGCAGAAAACTAGCTTGACCTAAAGTGCCAATGTGAATAACAGATTATTGAAGCAATTACTAGTTGTATAATGAAGATAATGAAGACCACTCCCCCGATTTACACACATAATGTCTTTCTGCTTTGTACTTTTATTCATAAATATGAATAAAAAAAAAAAACTGTTGTAAGTATAAACAAAGATTTACCAAATGAAATTGTAATGTGGAAAGAATTTAGACACTACAAATTAATAACATTAGTACTTTGGTGCAAATCTGCTGCTGGCAGTTACAGCCTGGAGACATCTGCAGTAAGAATTAATTAACTTGTGGTTCAATTTTGGTCCATTACTTTTGGCACTCTTTTACCCCAGGGTACAAAGAATAATTTTAGCTGTATGTTTGGGACTGTTGTCTGTTTGAAATATCCATCTCCTTCCTTTTCCTGGCAGATGAGATTCAGATTCTCCTCTGTTCCAAGACACTGCTCCATTTCCTTTAATGACAGTTAATGCCTCAATACTGGAGGTGGAGGCAGGTTTATTACGATAAGCAGCCTTATCATGTTCCCACCTCCATACGTCATTCTGGGTACCTTATATTTGCATCTTTTCACTTCTCTGAGCATGATGAGCTAAACTATTGCCAAAAAGTCAGGTAGTTTTCATGGCCTCTCTACCTTGCTCAGGAACCTTAGGAAGCTCATTTCAGCATCACCATGATTCATAAAGGGACCTTCTTTTATGATGTCACCAGGTGTAGTTTGCACAAAAACATTTTTAATTTATATTTTTGTGACTAATATTTAGAACTTGTAGCATCTGAGTGTGTTTTTCTCTTACAATGTTTATTTTTTGTTTTTTTTGCTCATGAGTGTATACTTTATTATTATTTATGACGCCATAAAACATTGTGTGTAAATTTGAAGCAGATTTAAACGAACAGTCTATTAAAAAACAAGCAAATGGAAATGAACATTTGTTTCCAAAAATACTGACCAAAAATCTAGGACACAGTGATCTCTACATTTTATTACACTGTTTTTTTAATTCTGAAACAGACATACATGTCTGTGAATAGAGCTATTATCTAGGATTTGCTCTTAGTTTGTGTCTGTGTTGTAATTATGGTGGTTATTTTTGCCTTTTTATTTAGAAGGGCTTATTCACCTGTCTCATGTCTGGAGGATGAAGGACAGTTGTAATTGATAGGTTTGAGGTGACTTCTTACTCTTAAACATGATTGGCAGTCATGATTGCAGAGAGGCAATTGATCCAAATTGTGACTGACACTTATGATGGCAGTTCTGATGGCAGACTGAATTGAAAGAGCAAGAGAGATATATGGGGAAAAAATAGAGAGAGAGAGAGCAAGAGAGATTAAGTAATTTAGCCATAAACACTGAAGGGCTTTTTGCTATTAGCCTTGGGTGTAAAAACGGTCAAATTTAACAGCTTTCTTTAATGGAGTCGTACCCAGTGTGCTGGGCTGGTGGGCCATTTGTAGAGGCAAATTGTCTTCCAATTAACTCCTTTTCTATGTGAAGTCAAAAGTGAGCCTATTTTCCTCTCAGCTCAGCCATTAAGACCAAACTTTAGAGAGCGGCGGAACTGGCAGGCCGAAGGAGAGCGATTAGCCAGAGTTTGAATAGCCGAATAGCGTCCCTTTCTCTACCCAGCCATAAATGAACCTCTAATTGTGTCCGTAATTTAGCTTTGTTGGTGGGTTCATCCCAGAATTTCCCCTGAAAGGCCTCCTTCTAACTGCGTCTTCACAACCTTTTCCCTCTCCCCCTGAGAGCTGTCTCTTGCAGCGTGCTATAAATGTTTGGTATAAACACTCCTGCTCTGTGTGGTTCAGTGGGGTAATGATGAACCCCAGCTCAGCTGTGTAAGTGTGACCTTACCCTTCCTCAGCTGCTGAACTTTAAACACGAAGGAAATGACAGAACAACACCCAGAGAGACAGACGGAAGACAAAGGACGGTGATAATGAGACCATTTCCCAGAATCCCCTGCAGGGCATCTGAAGATGCGTCAGTCACACCGAGCTAGAGCATGGCTGTGAACCATAGGGAAAAGGCTTCTGGGAAATGAACTGATAAATAAACCAAGGTTTGGAAAGGCGTAGCCTCACCCATATGGTCACAATGTGAGCCTGGATAACGATGGGTCACATTTATTTCACTGATATATAGACATGGTTTACATTTTTCAAAATCTAGTTTTGGTCTCTTAGACTTTTAAAATAATCTTGAGGTTGTGGGGAAATCTATAAATGGTGCAGATCTATTCTTACTCTGCAGCTGTCAAAATCTGGGGAAAAGGAAAATGAAAGCAGCTGACGCTGTTAAAAATTGACACCACTTTGTTGTAGAACTGTAAATGTTAAACTGACACCATACAATATATGTGCAGTACGGTGTTTGGTGGACATTGCTGTAGTTAGATGTCAGTGTTTAGCCTAACTTGACTTATGGCTAGTTTTGATGGCAGTTAAGAGGTACCAGTGGCTAAAAAGTGCCAGAGTAAAGTAGGTGTACCTAATAATAAGCTAGTAGCTCAGTTCATTCTCACTTATCGTAGTGTCCTCCTTTATTATTCTGCTACAATTAAATATGTGCTCTATGGTGCTGCAGACATGACCAAAACTCTGAAGTGCTGCATCTTGGTTGACCATGAAAGCTGGTAAATGAGGCAGTTTATTTGGTAACATATTTTATTGTAGCCAACCAATGGAGTAGTTGATTGAGATTTATTTTCTGTCCAGATGAAACAATAAGGGATTGTATTGGACTCGTATCAGATATTTAATTGAAAAAATAAATATGGCATCAGAGAGATCTGATCAACATTTTAAACTAATGTTTGATGCAGGATTTCCAACTGGGGTGAGCCTTAGTGTCCAAAAATCCCATAGTAAATCCAATAGCAAAGTATTAAACGTTTCTGGAGGCTGTCACGCGTTTCTCTAGTCACTATATTAATCACACAACAGCTGGTCAAATTTGTTTGTTGCTCTTGAAGGCATCTTTTTCCCCTCTCTGGCCAAATTTCTGGGAAGTTGCTCCAGCACTGATCCACAGACTTCGTTATAAATGGTACCAGACCCTTTGACTTTTGCAGTAAGTCTCTCCATGGGCAGGACCTTAAATATTTCTCAGGTGTTTTTTTCATGCATTACATTACATCCAGCTCTGTGCTGTTGAATTTGGTAGACAGCCCTGTTAAATATAATGCTATGTAATTAATCTTACAGCAGATCTCAATCTAAAACAACACTTGAAGAAACTCACTGAAACTCACTGATGTCTTTTGGCCATTTATGTGCTCAAAACCCAAAATTGCTTGGTTGGTTTGGTTTGGTAAAATTCAGAATTTCCCTCTCACACTCCACATGTTGCCCTGCAGCAGGCTCCTGTATTTGAAGCATGTGCAATAATTATGATGTTTGATGTAACTGCATTCTTTATGGTGTTAAACCAATGCCAATCAACAGCCTAGTGGAGCTCGGTGATGTCACTCATGATTCTACCCCTGTCTTCTCTTTCTTGGTTCAGTAATAAACTGTCCCACAGCTAGTTCAGTCATTTTCTTTTCATTGCAATTACATTTTTTTTCAGTCTTAGTTTGGTAATATATCTTGAGTACATTGAACCATTAGCGCTGCATTATAACCACAAAACCAAATTGTGAGGCAACTGTATCTTCAGCCTTTGTCTGTCATGATTTGTCTCATAGCCGATTGGCTCGGTTAGGTGATTAAAACTCACTACATAATGATTTTTCAAAATGTGTATAGAGAAAATGAATGAGAGATTTTGACCACTGGGTATAAAACCTCTGAGAATGTGGACAATCACTGTTCAAACCTGTAAAAGTAGATGATGGATGGAATAACATTCCATGCATTTGTTCAGTGAAATTTACATTGTGAAACCTCACACAAAGCCAGTGTTACTCATTAGTATGATAGACACCAGTTTATACTGTTTGGCTACACTTATTTCCATGGTTCTGCTACACCCCTTTCTACAGTTACACTACTCCCATTTCAAAAGCTCCGCTGCACTATTTACATGCTACACCCATTTCCATGGTTCTTCTTCTTCATTTCTTTGCTTATGCTAGGATTAAGTTCTGAGCTGGCTTACTCCACTCCTGTATTAGGCTTATTATAAAGAGCTGTGTGGGAGCAGTCACTCAGAAACTAATTAGTAGACTAATTAGTGATAATGAACCAGTGTACCTCCCTAATTGAGAGGTTGCCTGCAAGCGACCTGCAAGCCTGGGCTCTAAATCACAAAATGACCAGCATGTCTTGGCAGTGAATAGGCAGAAATTCACAGCACAGTCATGTTTTCCTACAGTATCATTACAAAGCCTGCCACAAAGTATCAGTCACAGGCCAGTGACGCCATCCGAGGTCCAGCATTAGTTGTTAACAAGGGGCGACTAAAAATACCCCTGCTCCATTAACCCAGGAGTGCTAATCTTCTCCCGGTCCGTAGGTTGATCCCTTGATTTTGAGGATCAGGAGAGGCTGGCTAATTCAAGATCAGGGTCACCTTTAGAGATCGCAGTCAAGCAGCCAACAGCAATGATCATTTCAATAAAGTCTGTAAGGTCACTAAAAAAATACCTAACACAGACTTCGAAGGTACAATGTCATTGAAAAAGTACCTTTTACCTTTTACTCTGGTTTCAGAGTATTAGATTTAAATGTGTACATCATTTGTACAATAAATGTGTATCATTAATGCACAAAAAATGTAACATAACAGTTACTACCAAAAGTAGGTCTCAAAATTGTGCTTTAATCAAGTAGGGACAATAAATAAATAAAAACGATATATATATATATATATATATATATAAATAAAAAGGTTAGCATGCAGACAGCATGCACTTCTGTTGGTATATTACAATGTACATCCTGGACAGAGGTTGATGTTTAAGTGCTACTAACCATTGTTTGATGGAGGCTGAGTGGCTGAAGTGTTGGGCCACTCTTTATGGATTGATAATTCCTATAATTCCAGCAGGATGATTGTCTAGTACAAGTACACAGGGCTGTGGACTCGAGAGACTGTGTGTAGATGTAGAATTAAACTCTGCATCTTGAGCTACATTCATTTTTTTTCCTACCAGAGTTGCAGTTTGTATGATATGTATGTATACACCATTTTACTAGGAAATAGGGTTTGAGGGTACATGCTTATGCACAATGATACGTATTTGGAAGCACTTTGCCCATTTTTTTGCCCATTTGACAGCTGCCCTTTAAAATCTCTGTATCCAATACAGGACTTTGATTTTAAGATCGATGCCAAATATCAGTACTAGCATTTGCTCAGTACTGAATGATATAACAAAAAGTTAAGAACTCAATGTGGACTCTATAGATGCAGACAAAATACAGGATAAATCTGGTGATAGCCCATTTAAATAAAGAAATCGCTGCAAATTGTTGAAAGTTATGAAATTGTTTGCCAAATTGCCTGAATTAAAAGTTATTGAACTTTTGACACCTTTGCCTCTCTAATTATTTAAAATGGTCACATAATAAATATTAGATGAAAAGTAAATCATATGTTTTTAAAAAGCACTTTCATACCATAAGAGTAGTTATATCCTCTACCTTCTGTCAAAAAAGATTTATGACCCATCATAAATTACAACAAAAATGTCAAGATTTATGGCCTGTCAACATGTCAACATGTCAAAACTGTGACAGGTCAAAAATGTTGGGATTTATGATCCTTGG
>JBBJLR010124414.1:0-17500 GCA_037577145.1 Brachypetersius gabonensis | reverse complement strand
TAACTGTATGAAAATAACCTGCTGGGATTGGCTGCCCAGTACTGGATCTCAATAAGAAACCAGTCTGGGACAAATCACTCCTGGATGGGTTTCAACATGGATGGGTGAAGCTAAGCTGAATAGGCAGAAATATGTAAATTGATAGTTTTTCATGGCATCACAAAGGTAATAGATTTTCATTTTTGGACCAAGGAATAAATAGTAGGGTTTTGAAACGAATGTAACAGAACATCGATAGATCATGCTCTTCAGTTTTCCAATATAAGGATCCTTAATGGTAATATTAAGTCATTATTTGGTAGTTTAGTGATGATATAGGTTACTGACGAGCTGACAATCTACAAGTCCGTGACAGATCTTTTACACCTAGTATTAATCCATGATATCCATATGCTATACACATCTGGCAGGGCTTTAGATGTAGATAGGAAAGATATCATTTAGGATTTCAACTGCAGACGCAGCAAATTATAACTATTCTGTAAACAAGAAATCCTCTTCATACAGAAACATTGTTAGTGATCGAGACTGAAAGAATGAGCGGGAGCACAAAACCACCGGTGCCTGCTGCCAAGCTTTCTGAGGTTTTTCGACCTTGAGTGCATGGTTTCCATGCTATCTGTCATACAGATGTACAATAGGCAAAGATAATGCTGTGATACTGATGATGAAACTTTAAGATGTTGAAGGGAAGCAGGTGTGGGGCTGGTGGAGAGCAGGCCAGTCATGTTGACAAGATCAGGGAGTAATTGAGAGTGAATCATTGATACTAAAGGTGGCTACTGTTGAGAGCTATGATCATTTGTGGACAATGTGTAAAACCAAGTAAGAAAGAGCTTGTTGTCCTAAAATCACACCGAAAGGTCTGAATGAAGTGATTATACCACAGATATGACAAATTTGTGACTAGGTTAGCATGGTAAGGCAGCATGGTAAATTGTATTTGAGCTTGTGCCAGATCTACGGTTACTTTGGTTGAAAAGGCTGCCATTTAACAACCGGTTTCATGCATGTGTAACTTTTTTCTTCAGCCTGTTTGTGGTTCACCTCATGGCATGACCACTATTAGTTCAGTCAGCAGCTTCGCATATTTTAGTCACTTCACAAATTCAAACTGGAGGACTTTCCAGAGACCTTTCGGGCGAATACTGTCGACCCCCATGAAACAGCGCTTATAAAAGGATAGACTCCACCTGCCATCTCAGCTCTCTGAACTAGTCATCAGGGCCCCCATGCAGAGTGGGAAAGGGGTCGTATTGTCACCATATTGCTCATCAGGTGCTTTTATGCTGGCCTGGAAGAAACTTAATGACTCTTGTACAACTCACAGAAATCAGTCCTATTTTGAGGATTATTTTAAGAGGTGCAAGCCTTTAGTCTCAGAGGGATACAGCTGTGCATATCTGAGTGATTTCAGACAGTACGCTATTCCCAATTCAAATAAACTTTATTTTTAAGCCTTTAGGAGATTAAAGAAAGAGTAAAGAAAATGCCCATTTAGGTAATGATAGTAGTGTTTTCAATTATGATGTTCCTCAGATAAATATTGTAAGTTAACATTCGCTGCGCCTTAAACAGCGTAAACAGCAATAAACCGGTATAAAACAGTATATAAGGACAGGGTAGCTATTTAGCTCAGGTGAGCCAGCTAGCTCAAGTTAGTAGGAGTTTTTGTAATATTTATTAAAATAGTTAAGTTAAATACTTTAATAGCAAAGAGGTCGAGTACAATGAAGATATTTGCTATTAATGATAGGTAGTAGTGTTAGAAGCCATCAAGTCTTTATATATTTGGTTTATATATATATATATATTTAATCCCAACTGAAAAATAGCTGAAGAAGTCATTGCTTGGGTAGATTTCATGCTACAAGAACTAGTAAAAGCTCAAAACTCTGAAATGTTTTGGCCCTTCCAGAATTTGCTTTGTCCACAGTGGGTTTGATGAAGCAGAATGTACATGTCACACGTAAATGAATATGTTTTTTTTGTTTAACGTTCAGGAATTTTTTGATGTTCGGCATGTAATAAATGCAGTCATTCTGTTGTCTTATAAGCTGTAGTTGTCATGATCAAATTCTGGGGGGTTAAATTAGTCTTGTCTGCTCGCAGAGCTGCAGGGTTATATCCATCATGGGCGCCCCATGCCAAGGTACCAAGTGGTGCTGTGTTTTGGAGATGAGTTCCCAGATCCACAGCGACAGAGCAAGATGATCACAGCTCAGGTAGGCATCACTTTTTAAAAAATAAATTAAAGCATGACTGAACCTGTCAGTATGTAATTAGTGGAAGTGACATTGCGTGGCTCAAAAATATGACAGTGGCAGTCAAAGAAATGTACACATTTGTATAGGAATCGGTGAAGTGCTTAGGCTCTATGCTAAGTAGTAGCATAGATTCAGCAAATAAAAGCTGTAGCTAGTTGCTAGCTACCATGCAAAGCAAACCTATATATTATCACTGTTGCCTACATTTTTTATTAGAAGGGAAGCAGTCACATAGTAGCACACTGTCAAAGAAAATAAACTGTGTGATACTTCTGTATATTTTCCCTACAATGCACTTACTTATTTTACTTATTATTATTTACATTTACCAAACATACCATAATTCATTTCCCTTGCCTTTTACCAACCTTAGAATAAACACTGCCTGTTTGAGTTTCTATAGCTTTAAGAGTGAAATATGTAAATGAGCTCTGTTCTGATTGTCTTTTATGTATTATGTCTCAGTCAAAGGGCAGTACAAGCTGAAACACTCCTTATAACTTCAACATAAATGGGCGTGGCTAAACTGCTGCAGGCTTAACATGTGCTTCAGCTTCTTTTAGTTTAGTTAAAAACCATTCATTCAAACATGCTGTTTTCACAGCCTAATTCCTAAATAGCCGTGTACAGTTTCAACCTTTAACATTATCTGTTTATTAAAATACAATATGCTTGTCCATGAAATGCGCCCTTTGACAAGCACTGACTCGGCTTTATAAACGGTTTGTATTAAAATAATGCTGATCAGGGATGGTAACAGGTATAATCTCCAAGTGCTGCATACGTCAGGGAAGGTAACTTTACACCATTTGCCTAATAGTTTGTTGGGAAAGTGCTCAGGTTATGAGGTTCTGAAGTGAGTCAAATGGATAAAACATGATACTGGTAACTGGACTGAGACTGTTCAAACAAAAAGAAATATGTTTGTGCTGTCGTGCAGTGGAAGTGCCGCCAAGCATCCGACCCAGGGACTGTGATTCATTTAAATCTAACTCTAACTAATGTTAGATTCTGTAAAGGTTTAGCAGGAACCCTAATCTTTTAGATTTATATCCAGCTCCACTTTAAAAAATACTGTATCTAGCAATATTCTGACCTGCGGTGAAATCATTTCTCTGTTTCCTCTCTCATGTAGTTGATAAGAATTGGTAAGTAATCTGAGTGGAGATACACAGGAATGTGTAGGAGGGGAATTAGATGAATATTAAAATTAACCCCAAGTTGCTCCAGGGAGACTGCCCCCTGTAGGTAGGGAATGGAAGTCGCTTTGGATAAAAGCGTCTGAGAAATGCCGTAAATGTAAATGTAAATAAAACAAATCAAATCCAAGACCCATCTTACATCCTGCACACACACGGCCTGGTTTGTAAAAGGGCTAGATTTAAAGACATATTAGGAAATGTTGAAATCTCTTTTCAAAAGAGCAGAACTCGCCAAACCTAATGTAAAGCTGACATCAGTGGTGCTCAAACTGTACACAAACATCTATGAACCGTTCCATAAGGTCATTTAATGGTACTGTGGAGCCTAAAATGGTTTGCAAGCTGTTGACTTTAGCACTACAGGTTGCTGCATGAAATGCTAGCATGACAGATCCTTCGCATAAACATCCATACATCCATATATCCATCCATCCAGACATCCATTTTCTGAGCTGATTACCCTAACCTGGGTTGCAGAGTATGCCAGAGGCTGTCCCAGGGTAAAATATAGAGAAACATCCTGGACTAGCAGCATGTCCATCACAATTCACATAAACAGTCCAGTACATTTCTGTCTAATCGATTTGATTAATGAACTTTGGCTTCAAAGTGCACCACATTAGCTACAGAGCTTTTGCCGAATGTGTTGTAGAAATTAGTTTGGGACCACCTAAAAAGACCAGAGCTGAAATGAACCACAGGTGCCAAAGAGTAGTAGACATTTTTGGACAGTGCTAGCAAGTTAGCAGTGTGCGCATCTGCGTTTGGACGGTCCTCATTAATTTGGATTGAAGAAACGTAAAGTTAGAGGATTGTCGTGATACCAGGTTCTAACTACTCGTTGTTGGATCATCATCAGCAACGGGTGAATTGCTGGGACGGAGCTGTGCCAGGTTGATTAATGTGTTATGTGTAAGAGATGCACTGATACATCTCTTGTACTGCTACTGTAACATCTCGTAAACTTCAGCAACATGAAACTTGTGTTTATGGGTTTAGGTGGCCGTTAAAGACCTTATAACTTCTACATGAATGGGTGTGGCTAAACTGCTGTAGGCTGAACATGTGCTTCAGTTTCTTTTAGTTTTTCAGGTGGCCGTTAAAAGACCACATGGAACAATTCATAGATGTTTGTGCAGAGTTCGCACCCCACTGTTGACAGTATTACTCCAAGTTTGGCAAGTTCTATTCCTATTTGCAACATAAATCTTCAAATCTAGCCGTTTTCCAAAACGTGCTGTGGGTGTGATGGATGTAAGCTGGATCTTGGATTTGATTTATTTAAAAGCTGGTTGTATGTATAGAAAAATCATGCGTATGACAACTTCTTCTGTTCAGTGCCAACTCTTGGCTGCTCACACTGGTGTAAACCTCATAAACCAGGAATGTCTTCTTGTAAAAAAAGATGTATTTCCCTAAATATTGTGTTAACACCTTTTTTTGAACCAATTGTACGTTCACGTAGTTTGACGTCTCCAGTCAGGATCCAGCTGATAATGATTTTCTGAAAATTAAGGGGTTATTAGCTCTAATTTGGAGGTTGTCCCTGTTCTGACAGCCAATGTTTCTCCTGTTTCCCAGGTGGAGCCCATGTTTGCCAGACAGCTCCTATACTTTGCCGGCCAGACCAACGGTCATTACCTGCGGGGTTATGAGATTCCCACTCAGGGGGCCCTGCCTTTGGAGGACTACCAGAGAAGCCTCCAGCACATGCAGGAATGAACTCCAAATGAACAAACCAACACCAGACTCCCTCAGCAATGCTCCTCTCCCATCCACCTGCCCTGTTTCTTAATATGGAAACTACAAAAAGCCGGGCCACATAAAGCCCCCGGCAAACGAGAGGAGGACTGAGATGAACTGTCAAACTGTTAAAATAGAAGAGCCTCGACATGCTTAAAACCAAAACAAAATAAAACAAACAAACAAAAAAAAACTCAACCAAGATGATTGTCAGCATTTCATACAATTCTGAAATAATAACAAAAGCTCTAGTGCTGGGTGTCATGGTACGGAATGATTTTTTAATCTGCATAAATGAAGTTGTCTCCTGGGTGCTGTCATGTTCTATCTGTTTTATGCTGTTTTACTTCCCTTAAAACGTGGCCTAGTTGATAGGATACTTGCCTCTGGACCAAGAGGCCATGGGTTTGAATCCTACCTTCAGCACTGAACCCAGTACTGAGTTGCTTTGCTAAATGCCGTAAATGTAAAACAACACCAAATGCGACCCATGATGACCAGACATGAATCTAAAGCACCTAGTGAATGAAACATTGCAGTTAACTATAGTTTTTAAATCAATGTTGCTCACGTGTCTCTGATATTGACGTAGACAATCTAAAACCCAGCAGTAGAAGGACAGCTAGGCCAGGTATCTCCAGGTGAACGTTCAGGAGAAAGAACCTCACAAATACAACTAAGTTGTACCAGACGTACGTCACGTTCACTTTGCGAACAAATGTGGATATTTCAGCATCTGCACTGTGTGATAGTTTTGTACATTCCAACTTTTGTACACGATGCTCTCAGGACTGTTTTCAGTGACTGTTTTTCTCCTACACCTTCTCCGACCAACTTTTGCTCCTTGACTTCGCTCTTAAAATCAAGCTAAACATTTTTCCTCCAATGTACATTGACATGATTGATAGGCTATTTATATTTTTATATTATGCAATATTGTCTGTAGGTTTCTGTCTCTGAACTGAAAGGTGCCTAATCTTGAATGTAATCGAAGCTATTTTGTTTTCCCTGAATGGATCCTCTCAAGAAGTCGTATTATGCTGAATACTAAGAAAGAGTTAGCAATCTGAGACTCGTTGGCTACAGATGAGTCTATATCAGACAATCAAAGACTGTCATCTTTTCTGGTGCCGTGTGTGTGTGTGTGTGTGTGTGTGTGTGTGTGTGTGTGTGTGTGTGTGTGTGTCTGCGGTGTAATGAGTGCTGATGGGAACTGTCACATGCAAGTAAATGTCCACAATACTGTGGTGAAAGATTTGAAAGGTTACAATGAAAAAGATGGGAGGGGAAAGACCTCTCCTTCCCTCTCCATCCCGCCCTCTCTCCCTCTCTCTCTCTTTCTCTCTCTCTCTCTCCCTTTCTTCCTCCCTTTCTCTCCCTTTCTTCCTTCCTTAGATTTTTACAGAATTGACATTTTTGTTGACATTTTTTTGTTATTTTAATCTTGTCATGCCACAATCATACTATTAATAAATTCTTTTTTCCATTATATTACCTTTTCACTCCCGTATCTTATTGTGTGTGTGTGTGTGTGTGTGTGTGGGTGTGTGTGTGTGTGTGTGTGAAAGCGTGAACACCATCCATGCATACAAAGTGAACTTGTGTGTCTTTAGGCACGTATGTTTGCTCATATGCAAGTGTGTGTTTGTCCTCAAATTTAACTCAGACATGCTCGAGTGATGGCAGTCAAGAGGGGAGTGTGGTTGCGGGGGGGGCAATAAAAACAGAGCGTGAAAAAAGAGAGAGAGAGAGACAGAGACAGAGAGAGCGAGAGACAGGAAGTTACATTAACAGGTGCACAGGAAAGGCTGGCCCACAAGAAAAACAAAAAGAGAGAGAGAAATGGGGAGGGGAGGGGAGGGGAGGGGTGGGGGGCTTTGCTCACGGGCCCCACCATGCAACCCCACCCATGATGGCTATTGTGTTCTCTCACACGGAGCACACACTGAAACACTGAAGCCTGAATGATGTGAAGGCCTGCACATTCTTTATGGATCACCAATATGGAGTCAATCACAAAAGGCTTGTTCTCTCAGCTGCTGGTTTTTCTCAATGACGACATGTGGCTGGAAACTGCAACAGTACAGACTTTCTGTTTCAGGCAATAATAAAACAAGAATTCATTTCACTGCTTTCTTAGTTCAGGCCAGATACACAAATCCAATGAGGTCCCTAAAGGTCCCTTTACGGTTCTTGGCCTAGATGTTCAATTAAATTGTACAGAACCCTTATATCATACTGCAGTTCTGGAATTCTAGACATTTTTCAAAACTATAAGTGGATCAGACATAAACAAAGTCGCTCAGAGTGGGTCTGGTGTGATTCATTGCAGAGAAACTCAGATTTCTTTACAGTGGTAGCAAGTTGAACCAGGAATCATGATGTCACAACACACATGTGCTACTCAACGTTCAAATCTCAGGAGACATGCGTAGCTTCCCTGGTGGTTTTGGGTATTAAATGTCACACTTAGAGTGGGCTCATGAGAATTTTTACTTAAATATTAAAATTATATGCGAAACAAACTTTTTTTTATTAGCTGAACAGGCCTCAACCACGTTTTTTCTATAGGTTTGTTTTACCCTTGAGCAAGGTATCATTCCCATACACTGCTCCCTGCGCATCCACCATAATGGTGGTAGCCCCCTGCTTCAATTGGTGAATGGGTTAAATGCAAAGAAAGAGTTTTAGTTTTGTATACAATGTGTGCTGTACTATGTTCACAAATGACTATAAGAGACCACTTTGCTTGACTTTACTTTGGAAAAATCAAGTAATTAAAAAATGTAAGTGAATTTGTTTAAGGTGTTTCTCAAAGAATCCGAATTAATATCAAAATCCAGAAATCTATTACGCAATTTTAGCTTAATGTTGTATGTGATTAGTTTATTCTATTCAATAAAAAAATATGTGAAAAACTCCTAAGTCTGTTGGTTCTATCCTTTTTGCTAGGAGTTATAAACCCTTTTATTTAATATCCAAAACCTACACCAAGCCTTCTAATATCTCTTCACTATACGTGGATACAAAATAGGTATCAGGCAGTATCTTTCATTATATAACTTTCTGAGAGGGAGCTTTTAGAGGCCATGAATTCTTCAGGTGTCTGGTTCCTATCAGCAGTGCTGTGAGCAATTCTGACTCTGCAAGTTTCTCTAAAAAAAGACCCACTCTGACTTTGTTTACGTCTTAACCATTTAATTATCTGCCCCCCTACAGATTTTCAGTTTCACAACCAATGTATAACACACATAAACCACTGCACCACCCAAACAAGCAAGAAGCAGCACTGTACTCACACACCTTATGGTACTCTTATCACAATTGCCAGCCTCGGTTCTGCAAGAAGTGTGAAATTCAATGCACAGATAACACTCAGAAACAAGTCCTGCCAATAACCTGCTTCTATATACATCAATTCATACCACAGCTGTTAGCCAGAAAGGAATTGAGGAGATTTCCTGACCATTTATTTCAAAGGATCTTTTGACAGGGAGCAATAAATGAACACAGTGATAAATATTAAGCTAAATTAGCTAAGCTAACTACTAAACTGTGATCAGGCTGTCACAGGCCATTGCCATTCTTGATTTTGTGAACTAGCCACATAGCATATATGTTCTGTGTGACTGCTCCCTCTCCATAGTGAAGGATCAGTTGAAATAAATGGTGAGTGAATTTACGAAGGGTTTTTATAAGTAACAGCTTTGGTATAAAATGTTATATTTTTGATTAGATCCTTTGTTTCAGATGGGGAGCAATAAATGCACATGCGCTAGCTATGCTAGCTAGTAAACAGTGACCAGGCTGTCCCAGGCCATTGTTGTGCTCTATTTAATTTTGTGAACTTGTTAGCTAACTAACTAAGCCACACTCTAAATGTGTTCTGTGTAATGTTAAATGTGTAATCTCCTCAAGCCCTCTTCTTGGGTCTTCAGGTCAGGAAACGGACAAAATTTCACTCCCCTCTTAAACCATGTGATATCTGAGGTGCACGTTTTCCAGACACCAAACTGTCTGCCTGCACTCGCCTAGTTAAAGGTTGCTAATTGATGTTTAGGGTGGGGATTTTAGCGAAGGTTTAGGCTCAGTCTGAGCAGTGACTAACATGCTCCCTATCCACTGACAGTAAAATAATGTAATCTGTGATTAAGTTCATCATTAGTGAGAAAAACTTTGAACATTTTGCTGCACTTCCTCAAGTATCTCAGGGGCATGCCGGCCCTGCTCACACACCTCATCAGTCATCCATTAGTTTCCTTAAAGGAACCAAAATGATCTCCTATGTGTGATCGCTTCAAAAGAACCCTTTTTGGCACTTCTACTTAAAAAAACATAAAATAAAGATGTATATAAAGCTGTTAAGCTCTATGGTACGAAAGGCTAATAATGAATCCCTTGTAAAAGTTGTAAAAGTTTGCACATACCTGACCATCACACCTGTATGTACACAGTGGGCCTCCTGCTTCAAAACCATGGGTAATAAGTTGTACCCACATTTCTTGGCTATAACTGTCTCCACTCAGCAGATAAATCCAGGTCCTTGTCTACCAAGGGTAAATAAATCAAAACTTACTTACACTTACACTTTATAGTATATTAATACTTACCCATTTGCACACTGATTGCACTGTTTGTCTTGCACAATGTTTTGTCTTGTGTGTCTATTACTTGAAATTTTTATTTTTATTTTTTATTTTTTCCCTCTAAGTATTTGTATATACACTGCAGATCCAGAGTTCTCGCCATTTCGTTTCCCTGTATACTTGTATATGGTGAAACGACAATAAAGTTCACTTTGACTTTGACTTTCATGGAAGATTCCAACAAGCGGAATGTACAAATGTAACAATCTTATGTAATTAATGTCCTTCATGCATATGTACCATGTGTTTTAGAGCACTATATAAACCTATTGAAATGAACCCATACATCATATACATATCACAAATGTACAAAAAACAGGAAAAGCAGCAGGAATATAAAATAGGCCAGTATAATGATTCCCAGTGTTGCGAATGTGTTTTTTGTGTACAATTAAATCAGAACACTGTTGTTATACTGTTGTGTTATATAAGATGAGTGCTGTGACACTTCTGGTAAGTGTGTGTCACTATGCTGAATGCAGTTAGAGGATATGGTGGGCACAGGCGTTAGGGGATTCCTCCTCACCTTCAGGCTTGCTTTGAAGTGTCTGCCTGAAAATGTGCTTGTCCCTGCTCACTCACCGCTCTAAACTGTTTTTCAAGACAAACATCTGCCCTCTCTACCCTCTCCGCTGCCCACGTAGCACGCTCAAACCTCCAAGTGTGTCTGTCTTCGCAGAACACACATGTTCTCTCACCCAGACACACACAGGGTTTCAAAGAAAAACACTTCTCTTCACTTCTCTTGGACTTGATATTCTGAGTATCATAAATGAGGTTGGTGTTTGGTGTCCTGAGTCACCCAAGTTTAGAAACTTCCTAAAGACCAACAGTGACTAATTAACTGTCTGTAAAATTATTGGTCTGTATGCCTTTGTAGGAACAACTCAACTGACAAACTGAAACGGTTAAAACGCCGCACCAACAAACAAGAGCCCGAAAAACTGGTGTGCGAATGTATTTATGGTAGTAGTTCACTGAAGGCCAGTATTCATATGACTACACGGCACAGGCACATACAAAAGGATTGTTGCAACAAGTGTCGGTTATAGTAAAGGATGCTTTAGCCGATTTTAATGTAATTTCACCTTTAATGGAATATTAATGGAAACAGATGGATGCTTTAGCAGATTTTAATGTAATTTCACCTCAGAAAATATTTATGGAAACAGATGCTTGCTGGAATGAGCCTTCATCTAGGTTTATGGCAGCATGTGAATATGTATGTGTCATGACGCCTGAACAGTACTGGCCTGCAGTGAAGCGTTAACACAATTTTCTGACTTGCTGTGCAACAAATGTATAGCAGTTCTGTTATATTACCTTTGAAAAACCTAATGAAAAATGGTCATTTAAATAGATCTTATCTTCTAAATTTTAGGCTTTTTAGGGTCTCTGAAAACTCAAGGTGAGTTCAAAAATCCCTTGGGTTTGTTCATTTCTTTTCTGAAAGCTATGAGGACCAATAAATGGTCCAAAGATAGCACAAGTCAACTAAGGGCAAAGGCCAGCTCAGTCAAAACAGAACCAAAACTAAGCGATCTGGAAATGATCCAAGTGTTGCTGCAGAAAACACTGAGACGCATGAGTCACATCAGGAGAAAGTACATGCCAAAATGCTATTTAGTTTTAAAATCAGAGCAATGCTCACAAAATTCACAACAGTGGTTCACCAGATCAGGGGCCAAATATTAATACAGGAAAGGCTGCATCAAATCTTCAGCAAAAAAGAGGTAAAGTAAATTACCTAAATCATGCATAGCTTCTTTCCATTCTCCCTAGTACTCTTTCTCTGTCTCTCTATGTCTATTATCTTGTCCCTAATGTTCTTCTTCAGTTCCCTGCCAGATCTGCCCTCTGAAACTATTTCAGCAGTGAGACTGATCTTATCGCTAGTGTGATGGAGTAGGAGAGGAAATGGTTATCAAAAAATTGTTTCCTTTTGGCTTTGTGATGGGGTAATTTTTACCTAGATTTGTGTTTTAATGCAATACACTCTGCAATCGAAGAACCATAGATGGTTTCATCATGTAGCGGCATTTAACCAGCTGAATCATATACAAGTGCATTGAGAGCTTTGTGGTCACAAACAGACAGAGAACCCCAAGAACCCAAATTTGGGATGCAGGAGGGCTTCAAAATGTACTCCAGTATAGATTACTCATCACCTGGTAAAACCTGTAACCTAATTAACTGTTGCATATGTATATATAACATTTTTTTAAATGAAGTTTTCTAATAAAAGTTTATAATTGTTTCCAGAAACCCCTGCACATTTTTTGTGGCAATATACAATTTTTCATGGCTTTTTGTGCTAAATTATAAAAAAATATATAACTTACACATTTTTTACATAAATACTGACATGAATTAAATTATCGGAAAGAGGTGGCCGGCCTGGTGTCATGCTGTGAGGACAACAACCTCACCCTCAACAGTGATAAGACAAAGGAGATGATAACAGACTTGAGGAAGAAGAGGAGGCCTCACCAGCCACTGTTTATCCAGGAGCTTGAAGTGGAGAGGGTGAGTAGCTTTAAGTACAAGGTCGTTCACATTAGTGAGGACCTCACCTGGACACTGAACCCCACACAGCTGGTCAAGAAGGCTCAACAGCGGCTGAACTTCCTGAGGAGGCTGAGGAAGTTCGGTATGTCAGCCAAGGTCCTCAGCGACTTCTACAGCTGCATTGTGGAAAGTGCATTGACCAGCTGCATCACTGCATGGTACAGCAGCACTACTGCTCTGCCTACGCAAACGCTTGCAGAGAGTGGTAACAACTGCGAAGAAGATCATAAGGACTCTGCAATGGTAGATGCTCTGCAAACAGGGCAGCAGAGTCCAGAGGAGAGCTGCTTCCATCCTCAAAGACCCCACACAGCCCCAACACGGACTGCTCACACTCCTGTCCTCGGCACGAAGGTTCAGAAGTGTGAAGTGATTTTCTTGTATATTAAAGTACTATAATCTAATTACAATTAATTTGAGCTAAGCTAACAGGCCACAGCTTAAGGATTCTGAGTGAATCACGCTTAGGGAAATTTGGTTCCCAAACTGCCACGGTTAAAACAATGAAACATGCACCACTACACATTGATGATGATGATGATGATGATGATGATGATGATGATGATGATGGTGATAAAAAATTATTCTCATACAAACTTGATTTTTGAAAGGTCTAACATACAACATTCCAAAAAGAGCTTATCATTCCTGGAAAGGAATCTGTAGGCAAAAAGTGAAATGTACCAGGAAAAAGAAAAAATGAACCCCAGCAGAAAGAGAGAGGTTAACTCTGATGTATCAGTTTTAAGCTAGCATTGTAACCATAGTAAATTACCTATTAGTTCTCTGGGTTTTCCCTTCTTATCCCTCTCATGAGGTGAAAAACTAATTTGGTTTGAAGAGATAAACAACAAAATTACTCAAATATTTGAAGTTGAGTCAATATTTGATGATCAGAAGCTTTGTCTTAAGTCACAAAACAAATCACAGACCAGACAACTACAACACTACATCAACAAATACCTTTAAAAGAGCAGTAACTGTGGCTGTTAAACTGGGGATCCCAAGTGGTGCAATGACTTGATATCAGGAAATCTTGAGTGGCGCTAAAACAACTGGCTTCGCCCTCCTCTTCCTCAGCACCATACACGCCAGTGTGGGTGTCTGACAGCTGACAGAAAAACAGAATTATTCTGTAAAATGACAAGGTGTTGGTGATACAGAAAATACTAGACAGTGGGTGGAACTGGAGATAAGTAAAGAGGCTAGAAAATCATTTAGATCTCCAAATCACTTGGAGTGCAAAGAAATGTGCCTTTTTTTGTGTGGCCACTAGTGGTGAAAGTGGAAATGTCTGATAACACATGCAAGCATAGTAAAGATTGGTTTGAAATCTTAAGAACTGTCATGGTCATCTTGTGAAAGAAAGCAATACATGAAAGGTTTACTAGTGTCTGGTGAGGATGATGCTAAGCAAGGTAGATGCTGGTGGGTCCAAGAAGGTAGATCTACCTGCCTAAGAAGTCCAGTTCCACCTGCTCTGGCTAATAAACCTCTTCATAAGTCCATGACTGTCTGGAGCGCTAAGTAAGGGAGAGGAGATGCAGGATGGTACATGCCAGGAAAGTAAATCTTCAGGAGGAGGGTTGGTGACCATTGTGGTAGTGGACAAGGATAGCAGAGATGTTTACAAGTCATTTTTACCAAGTCCAAGTCAAGTCTCAAGTCTCTGTGCTCGAGTCCAAGTCCAGCCTCAAGTCTCTGGAGGATAGGATGCTGATGGGGGTATAAAATTCAAGCTCATTAACTTTACACTCTCACTATCGATGTTGATCATGACATACTACAAAATATTGTTATCTAATGTTTTAAAGGTCATTTTGAGAACAAGTATTGACGTAAAATATTGTTTGGACCACTCCATATCATTTTGGTCTGAATAACCACTTGTGATCTTATGTTTGTCACGCATGCAAGACAAACCTTTAACCTGAAGTCGAGTTTGATGTAACTAGCCACTGATTTCCAGCAATCTGAGAATTTCAACACTTGAAGGTTTTTTCATTTCCCCTCACATCGGATGAACTCAATCCTTCAGTTTTCTAAACGTTACCTGGAATCAATAATACAAAATCCTATTTTGATGACAAATTCGCACTTGCAAAAATGAGTACAGTCTGCTGAGGGGTTTTTGATGAGATGCATCTGTGATACTGAGTGTTTTGTGACAACACCCTTGTGCTCATGATGAACTGATATAAAAGCAAATCATTTTAAGACATGTGCGTTTCTCAAAATAGCTTCTGTTTTCTATTTTTACTACAGAGTATATGGGGCTACCCCTTACCACAAACAGATATTTTGAAACAATATTACAGAGTTTGTTATGATGGAAAAAAGCACATTCATTAAGTTAGTCTGCAATACAGTTTGAACCTTCATGCCACCTAAGAGTTAGACAATGTTAGTAACGTCTTGTTGAAAATGAGCTCTGCCTGTGCGGAAAAACTGAGAGATGACTGTGTCTGTCTGTGGCAATTCTCAGACAGAGCTAATGATAATATTTTTGGAAGTTTCACTGTTGTGTTTTTCTGCCTTGAGTCTTCTAATACAATTGAATCTGCTTTCTGGAAGCATCTGGATGAATATGTATGCTATTCATACGGATTCATATCCAATATGAATAGGTGCTAACAGGGATGATACTACATTTTCTTTTCTGCTTCTGGAGCTGAAGGAGCGAAACTGAACATCGATGTACAAAATGGTGAACCTGCTGACCAACCAGGTGTTTCACATCCACTTTCCCACAACCTCTTTCTGTCTCCATAGGAACATGCTGAACAGTAGAACTCATTCCATTGGACGACCTCTTCACTGCGGTCATGTCGGCCGTCGACGGGCGGAGAGTCTCGGAAACCAGAGTGAATTTATTCGCATGCCAACATCACATAAACCTCTGTGTTACCTCTATGTGAGAATCAACAGATATCCACGATTGTGAATCAGACTAGCACTCGGGGGCATATCTGCCCTTAGAATGATGACATTTCCACAACTTCCACCCCTTAGTTAAATGTTGTTGATCAACCAGTACATAGTTTGCTTCTTTAGTCTTACAGTGGAGCTACAAGGCTGTTGTCACTAACATCAGACAACATCAGGGTGACCCAGGATGCCACCCAGCTCCTGGTACAAGCCATGGTTATCTCTTGCTTTGATTACTGCAATGACTTCTTAGTCGGTCTTGTAGCTTGAAGGTGAGACCCATACAACTAGTTCAGAATGCAGCAACTCGGCTGGACTTCAACCAAGCATAAAGATTGGATGTCACCCCACTGCTGATTGACCTACACTGGCTACCCATGGCTGCCTGAATTGAGTTAAAATCACTAACTCTTACCTACAGAGGGACATCTGGGTCAGCACTCCGCAACCTTAATCCCATCACTCAACTTCAAAAACCTCCTGAAGACTCAACTATTAAGAGAACATCTTTGCACCCTGTGTAAAGATTTTAGCACTTAGAACTCTCCTCTGGTTCTCACACTGTCCTGAAACTTCCTCAAACTGTAAGTAACTACATAAGAGGGTCTGCCAAATAAATGTAATTTAACGTAATGGAAGTAATGCAAATTGCAGGCCTATATCATTGCACACGTATCTCAAATGCTATAGAGTTAATCAGTAATCCTAAAAGGGCAACATTTTATGTTTAACTGCATCAGTTGTTTGGATACAATTCACACACCATTCATTTAGAAAATTAAATTGATCTGGATCAATAATCATCAATCCCAGCCTTGTAAAACCTATGGTTATAAGGTGCATTGTGCATGTGCTGGTTTACTTACTGCCTCTTCACCTAGAGAGTTCATTGCTCGGAAAATATTTAAGGAAGGGAAAGCGTGGCTGAGTTTCATTACTTTATAATCAGGCATGTTACGGTAGACAAGAAAAAACAAAGGCCTCGAAAGGTACCCAACAGCAAATACAGGCAACATAGAAACACATACCCTATTAACTGCAGTCCCAGCTTATTAGTCAATTAGTTTGTTCTAAAATATGCCTGATAAGTTTCATTAAATTGTGGTCCCTCCTCCAGAACGTTCAGCAGTGATTCATATTTAGCTCTTCAGTCCAGGAAACATTACCAAACATGAGTTACAGACTTAGCTCTCTGATAACTAACAATAAATGTGTTTCCTTTCTCCAAAACAAAGTCATTTCCCTATTACTGCGCACAACACTGCACTGCTTATTAGAATCAGAGTGGAAAACGCGACCTGTCTCTGCTGAACTTGTGTATATAAGGCTGTATAAGTTACTTTAGAGTGTATTTCTTATTACCTGTTGGCCTAGAGTTATCCCAGAAATGTAGGTAGAAATATTTAGGGAAGAGAAAGCATGAGTCTGAGTTTCATTACAGTATGTTTCAGCGTCTATGCACATATTTTACTGATTTTATGCAATTTTCAAGATTTTTGGGGTAAACATTGTCTTCTGATCCCATGCAGTGTTGCTCAGAAAAGTCCTTTTGTATTTAAAAACAAAAGGCTAAACATAAAATGTCCTTTATAAAAGAATGATTTTATTAAACATCACCCTCAAGCGACCTACAAACAATCCAAAACAGACAGGGTGTAACCAGATGCCTAGTTTGGCACTGGTTCTTGTCACTGTCAAATTAAATAAGGAATAAATATTTAAATCTTTATAAAAAAATACATATAAAAATGCATTACTTAAATATGTATTTTAAAAACAACAGAAAAGATTATATATGGTTTAGCTTAAATAAATAAAAATATGTGTATATATACAGTACTGTGCAAAAGTCTTAGGCCCCTGTGCAAATTGTTTGAAGTCATTTCTATCAGCAGTGGCTTCTTTCTGCAGCAAAAAGAGCTGAATATTAGAATAAATACAAACAAACAAACAAACAAACCAGCAGTAAAAGTGTCAGGATTTCTTTTGTCTAAGCAGTGGTGGATATTCTGTGAGCTGTTAGAAGAACACAGGTTTGGATCCAGGTTTCTTCTCAGAGCCTGCAGTCTTAAAATTCCATAATCAGCACCGAATTTAATCTCCTGCAGTAAAAAGAGCCGAACCAGGGATTTGATGGAGCTGCAGG
>JBBJLR010124359.1:0-18574 GCA_037577145.1 Brachypetersius gabonensis | reverse complement strand
TATTAACAGTAAAGAAAACAAAAATAGAAAAAAGAAAGAAATATAGATGAACTTACAACAAAGAATAACTTTATTAAAATTGTCTTTTAGTCTGTAACAGAAAAAACTTAATAAACTGAAATAAAAAAAATCAAGCCTTATTTAAACGAAACTTTCTTTGACCATTTGATACTGAAAAATAAAATTAAATATAATCATTAAATAATAATACATTCAAATTCAACATTTTTACAGCTGACCCGCCGTATCCACGGAGAGCGGCTTAAACTAACTGTGTTTGTGGTCCCCGATACTTCGGCTGTCGCAGAATCGTATGAAAACGTGGAGGAGTCTTTCGTAGCGAGTCATACAACAAGAAGCTAAACACACAAAGTCTGAACTGACTGGCATTCGAGTTACTCGAATAATCGTTTTAGCCCTGCTTCAAACACATCTGAACTTTGTGTGCAAAAAAAGTTTTGAAGTGACAGAAAGACACGTGAATGAAAGGGAGGAATGTGACAATTGCTGGCTTTTCCACCACTGTACTATTCCTGTGACCCTTTACTGCTGTACAGGCCACTAAACGCAAATTGGCGATTTTTTCCAGTGATAGACAGACAGCGGAGTGATGATAACGAAAACAAATGATTTAGAGATTACAGGGTTTTACACAGTGTGAGAAAAGATGTGTTCCTGTATGGAGAAACACAGAGATAATGCTAAATCATCTTCACACAGTCACAGTCAGTGCACTGTGTGGTGGTGCCATACTGCAACACTTTGTTGGTAGAGTAATAGTAAAGTAAGCGTTGGTAGTAATGTAAGTGAGGTAAAAAGGTTTTTACTTCAATTAAATAATGACTCTGGCATAATTTAAACTTGAAACTACCATGACTAAAAAAAACTACTCAAGTGCTGAGTAACACTGAACTGCATTAGGAGTATTAGCATTTATCAGAATAGAAACAGATGTTTGTTAGAATATTTCTCTCCTTTTCATCTGAAATTAAAATGTACCACACAGTGTGGCATGACTGCTGCAGAAGGAGAGAATGAGTGAATTTATAATGAGAGAATTCTAATTTATAATTCTAATGTAGTGCAGTCATTTCAACTAATGTTTATTGTCAGTGTTGATGTTTAGGGCAATAATAGTATGTGAAGTTTATTTTATTTTAAGTGGAAATTAGAAATGTCAGGTAGGGATTTTAAGATAAAATCAATTTTGAAGGTAGTCCGAAAAATGCCAGAGGAACAGATGAAAACATGTAATTTGTTGTAGCAACATAGCAGGATTTTTGGAATCTGGGGAAACAGAATCTATATGTTAATATGAATAATATTTTTCTTATTAGGTTGAAAGCATCGTCATTATGTGCTTTATTATTTTATTATGTGCAGTAGTCTACAATGTGCAATATTATGGAAATTTCTTACTGGGTGCAAAATCAATTAATTATGGGCAACATTATTATGTGCAAAAGTCTTAACATGTGCAATATCACTACTTATGTCATTATAACTTATATACTATGGATTTCTACAACATGCAATAATGCACTCCTAAACTCTTCTTGTGTTACTAGTAATTCACTGAACTGTAAGTTACTTATCTATAGAATTTATACCCAGCATTTGTCTATATAGCATAGTGTATTTCTCAATGCTTTATGCAGCATTGGAATTAGATTTATTTAGAATTTACATGTTATATTGTTCTCGTCTCTGTATCTCTGTGCAGTCATAACATAAGCAATTTCCTCTGGGATCCAGAGAGTTTTCTGATTCTGATAAGGCTTCAAAAGTTCATTAATGTTGATCATTCACAGAGACATGTATTGGCTTCTAAACTTTAAATTCTACACCAGCCAGTCAAATTCACCCAACTAGACCTCACAAAACAGTTCTTTATGGACCTTGCCTTGCTATGTATAAACGCATTAAGATTTCCAGAAGCAATTTGGAACCAATTGTTGCAACCAATAATGGACAAATGTTGGAACCAATGTTGAACAATTTGTATGTGCTGCATACTTCAGCACTCTGTGGTCCTATTCAGTTTCTGTAGCTCCTCGCTTAGTCTCCCACACTCCTTTTCACGTCACAGCAACACACCTGAGGATACACAGGGCAACTCTGGGTAAAGGTCTGATGACCTGTTAAACAGGAGGGAATTCCATCATCTGCAGACCCGTTCTACAGCCTGTGTTTGTTTTTGAAAATTGCATGGTGGTTGTGCATGTGTTAGGTATGGGTGTGACTGAAATAACCAAACCCACTCATTCAAAGGGGTGTTTTACTTTTGGCCATGAGGTGCATTATCAGAGCATCTACATTTAAACATCTGGTCTAGAGTTGGGGTAACGGACTGACAATCATGATGTTGAGGCCAGCATTGTGACTCACACATGCACTGAACCATAGTTTCATATTTTTCACTTTTAAGTTTCTCTAATCTAACAGTATCTCAGAGGTTTTACCAACTACCTTTTACCTCTTCCCCTTTTGTTGTTGCTATTTGGCAAACAACTTTTAGGTTCCGCCTTCTGACAATAGTAAAGCATTACGGATTACCCACCCCACCCCTGCTGATGTCATCACTGAAGACACTGACATATGCCAATTCAGTAGACGTTGGCCAAACCTATTCTCATCTGTTAACAGTCACTCCTTTGAACAGATAACCACTTTTAGTGGTTTATATTGCAGCCACACAGAGAAACAGCCTGCATTTTGCTGTGTTGCTGACACAGATGTTCAGGTCTGTGAAAACTTTACAAGAAATGTATGCAAAAGATCTCTTGCCTGAACCCTTTGAGAAAGGATCATAATTATAGCATAGAGTAAACTCCCAGTCTGAATGGACTGTTCTTGTTTTTGCTGCTCTTTGGTCTGGGGCCAGTGGTGGGTCTGTTGAAGTCAGCTCCATGGTGATTCATCTAAAATCACACCCACTTTAGAGAATCTAGCAGCTGGTTAAAATTTGTTACACAAACCTGCAATGGCCAACATTAAAGGGGGTTCAGAGTAGCAAGACGTCGTCGAAAGAAAGAGAGTAAAGTGGAGGGAGAGACAGTTGTCTCTGAGAGAAAGCAGGTGAGAAAGTGTCAGATCCTCACTGTAGGGTCACGGAGTCATGCTACTGTAAGTCAAAAGGATTTTAACAACAACAACTGCTGAATTAAGTTATTATGTAATGAGGATTATGTAAGTGATATTGAATCAAGTTTCCTGCAGTTGGGGTGGAAAACTCGCAAGCTCTCTTGACGTATTCGAGTCTTCTTATTTCGCCCTGGCACGGCAGGGTCATATCACTGGTGTGCTGTGATGGGGTGGTAATGGATCCCGAAACCTTTTCGTACGTCACAGAGCACATGCTGCCATCTTGCCCTCCACTGACCCAGTCCCTCTAAAGCTTGGGCCACAGCAGCTGCTGCCCTCCTGGCCCTCCCACTGCTTGTAAATCAGACCTCCAGGAGGATAGCCACTTGAGTCCTGTGACCTCGATACTTGAGATCTAACAACGCCATGCGCATTCATAAAAAACAAACGCTGGACACGTCATATAGAGGTGCTGCTTAGATCTCACAAGTTTGGACCAGAGCAGCAGTATGTACATATTTTTTCCAAAGCAATCACCCTGATGCCTTTCACTGTTTAATTCATGTAAACATTTGACATTCATAGTGTATTTCATGAAACACAGATTCTGACGCAATTCTGGTCTTCCTCTCTATCAGTGCTTCTATATATTTGCTCTGGCATGGTCATATAACCTTCTTGAGTAACCTGACACACTGTGCATCAAGGCCATTGATGTAAGTAAACACCTCACTGTGACATTTCCATGGGTTAGTTTATTCACTTGCTACACAGCACCTGTGAGTCTATATGTTTCATGCATTTACACTTTTATAAAGCAAAAAAGTTCCAAAAAAATCATTCTTTGCAGCAAACCACACATCAGTAACACTTCAGTTTATTTATATTAACTTTTGATGCTATTCAGATTCACCCAAGGAAACAAACAATGACTCCATTAAAGATAACTGCCCAAACCTTTTGCTCCAGTAGTGTGAATGCTCTTAATCTCAATTTAGATCCGTGGGGTGTATAAGTGGGCACCAACCTTGGTCCTGGAGATCATTTTTCCTATGCAGCTAATGAACTTCCTAATTAGCTAGATCAGATTAGTATTAGGTGAGGGAATGGCAGCAGGTTGGAGCAAAACTCCAGGTGTGTTGCTGACTGCTGGTCTATGTGAAGTGACCATTATGTCATACGTGAACACACCACAGCACACAGAGTGAACAGCGGGCAGCCAGGAACACAGCGCCCGGGGAGCAGCGTGTGGGGACAGTACCTTGCTCAAGGGTACCTCAGAGATGCTTAGTGGTCTTGGGATTCAAACTATTAGCTGCCCCAGCTGACCACAGGTCAACTCGGACAGGTCCTTATTGAAAAGTATTCTTTCTGTGCTGGATATGAGTCTTTTGGTGAGCCAAATGTCCATATTGGCCACAAGTGAGGCTGAATTACCCAAAGAATCTGCTGAGAGAGGGAAGAAAGCTTTGTTTTCAGTGCTTCGTTTGGCCTCTCTCTGAAATGCCGGTATTTTCCAACAGTGCCTAAAGCATCATTTCGCTTTCATGTGTCTGTGCTGCCGTTTTCTGGTGTGTAGGAGTGCCCTACATACAGGCTCTCCTGTGCTTCAAGATCTCTCCCTTCAGCTCCTCAGAGAAGAGGCCCAAGTCGGTTGACCTTACCACCATGGGACCATCGGAAGGACGTGAGAGAAGAGTCCTCATCCTGCGTCCGGAAATAGGGCTTGGCCAAATGTGGCAGCTCACCCCGAATTAATTTCACTGGAGAAGCCATATCCGTTATAGAGACTCAGTAAAGTGCGTCACTTGGGCTGCTCTGGAGCACATCTCCGTCACTGCAGACGTGTAACCCAAATTACATTTGATTCTCTTTCAGTATTGAAATCAGAGAAAAAGACACAGAAGGTAAACGGAGCAAGGGCAGGATGTTCGTTCCTCAATAACATCAGGAAACAGGACATGCTTTCCGTTGCAGCTCTTTAAAAACATCTCAAATCTCAGATTTAGTTTGGCATGATTTAAAAACTGAGCACAAAAATGTAACTGAACAAGCTATTTTACTGTATAATAGGATTTTGGGCAGAAAAAGAGTGCATACTTAAATTAAATATAATTAGTCCCTTATAGAGGACAAAACAGAGATTAAAAAATTAAATTAAAATCTATGACAGTTGCCAGAACAAAAAGAAAACATAACGCGAATTTCCACTATGGTTTCTTTAATGATATGCTAATGCTTTTTGCCACCTGATACCTTATTTTTTTTCCACTGCAGTTTATACCCCCTTTAATGCAGCTAGCACTGGAACACAAATCTGTTGTGAATCTATTGTATTTGTCTAAAGAGAATCCTAAAGTGTGTTATGGATATTTGGGGGGTTTTTTGCGTCACAACAAGGAGACATCAAGAATAGAATATCTGTGGATAGAAATTTGCGTTAGCTACTGTAGCTTGTCATGCACCTATGCTGGTGTCTGTGTGCATCCATGGTTGTGTATTTGGGCTTTCAAGTCAGAAATAAGCTGAAAAAAAACTTCAGGTTAGCCAGGATAATGGCACAATGTTTAGAAGTTTCACTTCTCAATGTTTCAATGTTTCACTGAGGTTGCATAGCCACCAATAAGATTCAGGATCACATAAAGAAGTGATTTAGATATGCATACACCTAGCAAATACCTGGCGTTTCGAAGATGCTCTGACCCAGTCGTCTAGCCATCAATCTGGCTCTTGTCAAAGTTGCTCAGATTCTTATGCTTTTTCTCTGCTTCCAACACATCAATTTCAAGGACTGACTTTTCACTGGCTGGCTAATATACTCCACTCCCTGACAGGTGCCACTGTCATGGGAAAACCCACTTTATTCACTTCACTTGTCAGTTATTTTGATGTTGTGTCTGTCAGATGTGTATGTTTAAAAACAGATGGTCTGTAGATGTGTTTCGTAACAGTAACTCTTCAAATGAAGCACACTTAGTACTGAACAGACATACACTTGATAGAAACCTTACAAGGAAGAAGTGGGGTTGGAGATGGTGCTTTGAATATAAAATATGTTGCTGAATAGTTCAGCAGGTTGAACTGAAAGGGAAAGCATTATAAACTGATAGTTCACAGAAAATGCCATTCTCTCCAAAAAAGAGATTTTACAAGCTGCTTTGTTTCAAAGCCACATTCTCTGTCTTGAAAAGTAGTCTTGTGGTGCTTCAAAATCTACTTTTGAGCTACCTTTTGTATTTGCTGTCAGTTGAATATGTTTTTTGTTCTCATGAGATTGATCTCGCTCGTAGAAAATCACAACGCGATTTGTTGTCACTTTCTAATTGTTACCATGACACTTATAGCCTTTTTGTTCATCTTCTTTATCTGCCTAGCTCTGGCTAACCACACCTTAATGAAATAGAAGCTCTGACAATGGCTTAAACATAAAAAGCATTATTGTTATTCATGGAAATAGACATGAAATTAAAAAAAGACCTTTAGGTCTTCTGTGAATGGCTACAAGATGTCTTGGACAGTGAATATAGAGAGATGATTAAAACATTTTGCTGTGTGTGTAACTGTTTTATGTATGGAGCATTTTAAAACAAGGCTGAATGCTGGAAAGGCAGGGAAGGGAATGGTGAAGAGATGTTTGGAGATGTGGTGCTGATTCCGGAATACGTTTACCGTGTTTACTTGGGCCTGAATTTCCCTCTGGACGCACAAACTGGCATGAATAACACATTCTCTGTCTTTCTTTGCCTGTCTCCCACTCTCCCTCTCTCCCTCTCTCTCTGACACCACACACACACGCGCACACACACAAACCATAATGACATCAGCCCATTAGAAGGGCTAAAGTAAGACTCTCTTAGGAGAGTTCAAATTAGAAGAGAGGGGCCAAAGAAGGGGACAACTTTTCCACTCCGTCATTCAGAGCATTTACTACACTAAACATAATTCCTGGATGAAAGAACATTCCGTCACAAATTTAATAACTACTAGAAACCTCAAGGTGTGCAAAAACTGATGCTTTATTCTTTTTTGTGGTTTTGCATCTGCCCAAGTAGATCTTGGATCTTGGAAACGAATGCCCAAATTAGCTTTGCAGCGCCTAAAACGTAGCACACTTTACAATACACTAAAAACTAGGGTGTTTAGAAGTTCTAACAATCTATGCTATGTAATAATACATCCCATCCTGCACTGAGTTACTTAAATGAACAATGTGTCTCTGTTCTGAGAGGTGAGAAAACGTGCATATTTACAGAGCAATGAGTCAAGTCATGATGTCACATAACACTGTTCACTTCAGCAGGTAGTAAACAGGATATTGTATGATGTTTGTTTTGCACAAAAAACAACCACAGGATAAGCAGTTGGATTTTTTGACAACCACATGAAAAATCCTACATTACACCTGTGGGCTGGAAAGAGGGATTATGGACCTGTCTAGTGATTTTTTTTAGGCTTTGCGCAAGTGAAGACTAAGGAAAGGCATTAAACATGGGGAATCTCTACAGGCCTTTTAGTGTGATTTTAATATTTTTCTTTAAAGGGAAAAGTGGGATTGGGGTTGGTGCTTTGAACTTAAATTATACTGCTTAATTGTTCAGGCGGTTCAACTGAAAGGAAAACTGCTAGTTCACAGAGAATGCCATTCCTTCCAGCCCTGACTTGTCAAAAGAGAGATCTTAGAGACTGTTTTGTTTCAATGTTCTGTCTTGAAATGTAGTCTTGCAGTGCTTCAAAATATACTTTTCTACATGTGTCACCGCCATACAATTGGGGCAACTTTGAAACAACGAAACCTCAATCTGTCAGTTTTCTGAGAATATGTGAACTTGAGTAGTTTACTTATACAAGATATGAGAAAGGGTTTCTTCATTAGTAGTGAGTAAAACTGTGTAGTAAATTATATATTTTTTTACATCACATTATTATTTTCCCACCCCAGATGTTGCAGTGAATGACTACCGTTTTGTTTCTTGATTACAGGGGGTTGCCAAGCCCTAGACAAGCTCTAACTGAGGCCCTGACCTACATTTTCATTCACATACATTGTAGGTGTCAGGACAAGTGTGAAAACAAGTGATTCTTGGATTTAATCCTGAAAAAAAAAAGATTTCCTCTGTAAAGCTGTCTCAGTAGCAATATACTATGTTCCTTTTCATATCAGCACATCAGAAAATTAGGAGGTGTAACTCGAATTAAATCTTGGTGTGTCTATGTGAAGCCTGTCTGTGTCGCTTCCTGTTTGCTACCCCTGCTGCTCGACTTTTTGGGAGCCAAGCCCTAGACAAGCTCTAACTGAGGCCCTGACCTACATTTTCATTCACATACATTGTAGGTGTCAGGACAAGTGTGAAAACAAGTGATTCTTGGATTTAATCCTGAAAAAAAAAAGATTTCCTCTGTAAAGCTGTCTCAGTAGCAATATACTATGTTCCTTTTCATATCAGCACATCAGAAAATTAGGAGGTGTAACTCGAATTAAATCTTGGTGTGTCTATGTGAAGCCTGTCTGTGTCGCTTCCTGTTTGCTACCCCTGCTGCTCGACTTTTGGGAGTTGTTTCTTCTTTATTTTAGCTAATAAAACATGAATTTATAGTGAGTTTACCTGATGGTTTTTAAGATTATAAAATACTTTTCAATCACCAAACCACAGACCCAGAAAACACTCAATAAGCCACGAGTACAGAGGGCACCATGGTGACGATCAAATTCCATATTGATTATAAAATTCTGCTATTTACATACAAAGCCTAGAATGGCCTTGCACCTAAATACCTATGTGAACCTATCTCTGGCTGTAAGCATTCATGCTCAGTTAGATCTTAAAGTGCTGGCTGTTATCTACTCCTCAGAATTATGAAAACTTCAGTAGGAGGAAGAGCCTTTTCATATAAAGCCCCACTGCTTTGGATAATAATGTAGAACTGGGAGTTTATAGATAGAGCATTCTAGTAAACTGGGATGCTGGTGCTGTCAGCCCACCATGCTTCATGTTCACTCAAATTTACTTTTCTGCTCTGCCCTTTCTAGCTAGGCTGCTATTGCTAGGTGTGCTAGAGTCTCAGTTACAGGTCTAATGTGTACCCTGCAAGATTAAACAGAACCGTTTTCTGTTTGTCTTCCATATTTTTCCTTGGACCACCTTCTTCAGGGGGAACCTCTGCCCATTTGTCTAGCCTAGCTGATCACCATCGGTGCACCAGGTCACCACTTCATCCCAGATCCTCCATCACCGAGGTCCCTAGCCTCAGCTGGTTTGTACTGCACACATGTGCTCCTGTTCTCCGATCCAAGGGTGATTACTGTTCAAAAGCTCCACAGGAGATTGTTGTTCCAAGTGTTGTGGACTAGACACTCTCAATCTACTACTTTTACAAACTCCAACAAAAACAACGACCTCTTAACTCTTAACTTCTCTCACTCTTTAAGCCATAGACAGCCAACTGTTCATCAGTGATTAAGTCTGTAAACGAAGGCTTTCTATTGTTAGTTATCTCCATAGAGACTCTCTTTTTAACTCTCTGGGTCAATCAGAGGAGGATGGGCTCCCCTTTTGAGTTTTGGTTCCTCCCAAGGCTTCTACCGCAAGCTTAGGGACTTTTTTCTCCCCTTGTCGTCTTTGGCTTGCTCACTAGTTCTCATATACAGAATTTGTAAAGCTACTTTGTAACCATATCACCTTGTCCCTCATGTAGTGGTCATAGTCTGCCTGGCCTTAATGAGAAAAGTGCACATCACTTTACCTGCTGAGTTCCCAGAATCTACTGTGAGACAGATATCACCAAAAATATAATCAGAAGTCGTAAAAAGTAGTTGAAGAGAATCAAATTAGACCAGAAATGTTATACTTGACCACACATTCATTGAGATAAATGATCCAGTATTATATTGACAGCTTTGAGTCTCAAAACCTTTGCATTTACAATCTTGTGTGACCCCTAGTGCAACAGTAATGGCAAATATTTGATTAGTTGATTAGCCTTGTGCATCGACTTGGAGGAATTTTAACCCATTCTCTTGCCCATTTTCTTTTGAGAATCTATGCATGGACAGATATTCTAAAATGTTCCTTTAGAATTTGCTAATAAAATTCTGATTTCATTCTTCTGTCATGGATTACAAGTCATCCTGGCCCAGATGCGGCAACACCAATAACACTACCATGTTTCACAGATAGGAGAAGGCTTATGCTTATGGTGGAATGCAGTTTGCTTTTTCTCCTAACATAATGCCTTTCAGAAAAAAATGTTCTAAGTTGGTCTCAGTTACAAAATACTTTCCTAATAGCTCCGTCCATGCAATTTTAAGTAAATTATAGGTGGGCAGCAGTGTTCTTTTTGGGGAGCAGTGATTTTCTCCTTGCAATCATGTCATACACACCACTGTACTCCAGTGTCCAGTATGATGGACAACTCTTATTTTGAAGTCCTCAGAAATGTCCTTTTTCATGCCATGATACGCCTCCACAAAAATGTGTTGTGACATTTAATAGTGATTTTGATAGGTCCCTATTAAAAACAACAGCACTTTTCACCTTAAAATTAAATGCCAATGCTATCATTTTATATACCGTTGCCACTCATAGTTATGTAATTTTAGGTAATTTCCCCCTAAATAAATAAATTAACAAGTACCAATGACCTGTTCTTAGTTTTTGACTTTTCCTCTGTGCTATTTGGATTATGTGTTTTGCCATGTTTTCCCACTTGTTTAACCTGGAATGGTATAAAGATTATGAATCTTCCTAAAACTGAATCAGCACCGGTCATATTTCAAACCTCAAGTAAACATTTGTCCGCAAAAACCTTATGTGTGTGTGTATAAAGATTACACATATATGCTATTTTTGGCCCATTATTTAATTCTATACATCTCCTGTCTACCATCTTTTTGCAGGAATATAGTAGCTGTCATCATACTGTATTCATTCACACCAGTACCTTTACTGCTCCTATAGGTTGCCCTGTATGTTGTCTTATGCTTCGAAACAGCACCAGAAAGACTGTGGGAGGAAGACAAGCCAGCAGAAGCAGTGTGATGGGAAATCTTAGGTTCGAACCATTGTATGGCATTACTTAGACATGTACCACCTACCTAAACATTGATGCACACAAAGCACACCTCTACATGGCAGGAGTATGGCTTCTTAAACCAAGAGAATGCATCTTGAAACACTGAAAAATGTTCAGGAAGGGTTTGAGGAACATGATAAAAAGTCAAAGGTGTTGACTCAGTTTCTACAGTCCCTTAAACTCAATCCGACCAAGCATCTGTGCGATGTGCTGTACTAAACAGTCAGATCTTTCGACCTAGTTGTGACCTGTGTGGAACATGTGTTAAAAAATCAGTGACTTGAAAATTTGAAGACTTTTGGGTGTGAGAGAGATGCTTTTCCAGATTTTATTGTCTATCAGTGAGCAGTCTTTGTATGCAATTCAATACATTTCTGGTGACATTTTAGTGTCTGGTAATTTGAGACATGGTGCTCATCCTTTTTTAAAAATTCTTATTTGTGTCTTAAATATGAAAAAAAAACAACCTTTGACTGTTTTTTCTTCTTCATTGGGATGCTACCACATGCATGGATTCTGACAGTGTGTTAGAATTGGCCCAGACTTACTGTTAACATTGGTTACAGATCTCCTGATCCTGATTCTGGCACTCTTCCAGACTAACCTGCATCATTCAGCAGCTTCACCTTTGCTATCTCTCGTCATGCTCCGTTGTGAAACTAAGCGCAATACAGGACCAGCTGTTGAACGTGACCGCGATTGTGGAAAGTCCCTACAAGCCTAAACTGCGTCTGTAATGGTAGCTCACACCCCTTGATGATCAGTGGCAGTGATTGCTGGAGCAGCTCATGAACCCAAAACAACATTCCTCCATTGGCCGTGGCACAATGCGATGGCTTAGATTAGCTCCATGCCCGCCTGTCCCTCTCCTCTTGCCTACGTGCTGTTTGCCCAGCGATGCTCTATGACGGGTGCACACGAGCCATCACACACGTTCACACACGTTCATACACCCTCATCAGCTCACTTCCTGACCCTTCTGCACTAAAAACACTAAAAGTCAGGCAGTGAATTTAAGTGCAATTAGGACTTCCTCTGTTGATGTCACTGGCTGATTTGGGTTAGAGCGAGAATGAGTGACATAGCCTTTTAACAATATGGTCGAAAAGTCAAGAAGTATGTATTACGAAAATGAAATGAGTTGATTTTGGCTTTTAAGAGTTGAACCACTCAGACTTTCTGCCTAAAACTATAACTGGCACTGATGCCAGTTCATTTGCTAGGTTAACACTACTGGTCACAGTTTTTCAAGTGTATTCTCAAAAAAGGGCCCCAAAGGGTTCTTTGAGTGATGCCAGAGAATAACAAATTAGGTCCACTATGCTGCCCTACAAAGCCAAAGTGCAGTAACTACATATTTGGTCAAAATTGACATTAGACTACAAATGGGATTTAGGACATTTTGTGAGAAAATGTTTCAGAGAAATTATGGTGTCAAAATTGCATACAAAAACTACAAAATCCATACTAATACTAAAACTTTAAAGCCATTTTTTTTCATTTTCAGCTTTTGTGTAGTTACTGAACTATGATTAGTAGATGTGTTAGTGAACCTTCAAAAGGAACTTTCAAATAATGGAAAAGGAATATGCCAAATAAAGGGTTCTTCCAAGAGTTTTCCGAACGATTCCAAATTCTCCTTTCAAGAGCCATTGAGAGTTTTTTGGGAAAGAAAATGACTTTGGCACGCTTGTTTTTAAAAATAGTTTTTCTCAATCCCAGTTTGGGAACAACCAGCTCTAGCATCAGAATTGGGTGTTTATACTATCATAATTCATTCACTGGATATCAAAGTAAGTACCAATTCTCGCACCAACCCAGCACGCTTTACAGGAAGTTATTGACGGCCATCAACAGCGCAGCAATGCTTATGGTTTGTGCCGTTCACAACTGTTCCAACTGATCAGGAAAAAACAAGGCTTCTTCCTAGTTCTGAAAATGGTCAAAATCCTCCATCTTAAGTCTGCTGGAGTGGAGTCTAATGATGTTTATGAATGTTGTGGTCACTTCATGAAAGGTAAAGCAACTGTCAATTTGCTATCTACATACTGACCTACACCCAACCAACACACACCACTCAGTTTGCAAAAATATTTGTTCCTCCTGTTTGTACAGTAGCACTCAATCTCACAGTGCCATTTTACTCAGGTAGTAACATGTTATTGTTGTTCTTAGTTTGTGTTTTTTCCCTCTCTAGCTTCAAAAACCTCCTAAAGACACTTCTGTTCAGAGAGGGTTTTCTCTCTTAATGCATTATGTTCTGAATTACTCCTACTTAAAGATTTTAGCACATGGAACTCTCTGGTTCTCACACTGTTCTGAAACTTGAGTGTTTCCTCATATTGTAAGTTACTGTGGATAAAAGCGTCTGCCAAACAAATGTATTGTATTTGTTGTTTAATAGCAGCAGCCAAATAGCTTTTAAGTACATTACTGCCACTCCTAATAGCATTTTCCATTGAAAGGTTTCTCTGTAAACATTATGAAATGCCAGTTTGGTAGACATTTCTCAACCCTAGCCACAACTGTAGCTGTGTACAACTGTAACTCTAGTTATCTACTGGAAGACAGCTAGCTAGCTAAAACTGTGAAACACAGTTAGCTGCAGATGTAACTAGCTATATGTCTGTGAAAGCACCACCCTGGTCTGTATTTTCTTCAGTGTTTTTGTTCTTTCTGGCCTGCTAGAAAACCTTACCGTCAACCCGTTAGCAATTTGTTCTCCTACACCTGTGTTAAGACTCTTTGAAGGAACTCTGCTATCATGTTTTAGTGATGTCTTCAAACATATAGAACCGGGCAGTATCTTCACTTAATTTTCTAGAACTGCCAATGTGAAACAAGAAGCTTAATGTCTTTTACTGATCCATGTTCAAGGTGCAGCACTTAATTTTTTAATAAAACTATTCCAAACTACCATGACTAGATAGATGCTGGTTCTCTGGCAAAACCAAGCTTACCTGTGATATCAATGAGTTTCAACAATCATCAGTTTTATCACTGATTGAATTTTTCCTATAGAGTTTTTTTCCTATAGCGTTTTATAAACTCAGTCAAGTAGGCATATGCCTGCATGAAAACATGAACTTGGATTTAACTTGACCTCTCCAGCATGTATATTTAACAAAATATGCAGTCATTAAGGGTACATTCTTACCGCAGACCCTGGTGACAGCTGAACTTTTTGTTACACGATCTTTCTAGTGCTTTTGAGGGCTGTTTCCACTGCAGCTGCACTGTGATGTGATTGCACGTTCGCACATGCAGCACACCCTTCAAACATCTCCAGATAATCAGTCATTTAGCTCACAATTACAGTAGGGCAGGTGCGCACCCTGCCCCTCTAGACTTTAGGCTCGTCTGAGTGTGTGTGAGTCAGAGTCCTCACTGCTACTGCTGCTGCTGCCTCTGCGGCAAGACGCTGTGGTGCAGATGAATGCACTCTGTTACCAGAGTCTGTCTGCCATCTATTGGAGACAGCAGTAGCCAGAAAAGTGGGTCAAACAGAGTGGGAGGGGTGAGGTACAAACAAACAGAAAGCAAGAAAAATGATGGCTAGAGGGTGAAAAGAAAACAAGAGATAGAGGATACAAGAGCTCATTATCCACCTTCTCCTCTATCTTTGATTTATTTTGAACCATGCTCTCCTGACAGAATAGTGTCCATATATGGTAATTATTTCCGCTGACTGAAGTGTAATAATATTTGTTATTTGAAAGCTAACTGAAATTCCAAATGTGAGCATGCATCAATGAGGCACTTCAATAGGCAACACTTATTCTCCATTTTACCAGCTTCACTTTCCATATAGGTTTACATTTACAGACTGTAATTCATCTTCTCTCTGTATCATTTATCAGCCCTCTTTATCTTGTTCATCAATAGTCAGGACCACCAGCCAGTGGGTATATATGGGTACTGGATTATTCTCAGCACAGCAGTGACCCTGACATAGTGGTGGAAGGTTACAGTAGTGTTTGTGTGTCTCACAGCAGTGCTGCTGGAGTTTTTAAACACTGTCCAATTACTGTCCACTTTATTAGATATGCATGACCGATTGGTCAGCCTTTTTAATTTTGCAAATCCAGCACAGATGCCAGGAATTTCAACACTGCTTTGCTTTTCGTTTTCCAAACTATATTTAACACTCCTTGTCTAGTCTTAAATGTGTGTATACATATATATATTTTTGATATATATATATATATATATATATATACTGTTTTCTATCTAGTTTTTATTCTATTTGCCTATTTGTGCTACTGCCTATTTGTTCTCTGCACTGAAATAACTGGAGCCACATCGTCTCGTCTCTTTATGTATCTGTACAGTATATAGCAGCGATGACAATAAAGTTGACTTTGACTTGACTTTTTTTTAGAATCTTTCTAGAGCCAGATCATATCTGACAGAAAATATGTAGAAACATATTAAACAAGGATTTCAGGGCAGCATGCATTTCATACTGTGTATAAAAACAGTTTTTAACAGAAGTACAACATGGCTGGTATCCAGTGGTGAACTCTGAGTATTAGAAATACACCTTGCAGTCTCATAAATGTCAAAACATTTATGAAACTCTAGAGAGTCTTAGGTTTTGCGTGAACAGTAGTAGTGACTCGGAGTGAAAGTCCTTTGAGTATTCCTGTTACTACACCTTTTAAGGTTTGAGTATTGTAATAATAAAGAAATCCTCTCGAGAAACAATATGCTGCCTGCTGCTGTATCTTTCCCCTCAGCCCAAGTGACAGCGATGCAACCTGTGGCTATAGAAATAGAGGAATAAATGTGAAAATGTGGTGGTAGAATATTTCATTGTTAGATAAAGCAGCTAGCTCATAGTAATTAGACTACCACAGTCTCTATTCAGTTTTATGTTCATGTTGTGGGGTTAATTCTGCCCTCTCTTCCTCCAGATATTGTAGTGAATAATGCCTGTTAAGACACTGTTAAAACACCTACACATCAGCAATCTTATAAGCATATGCTAAACTGCACTGGTCAATGTTTAGAGGCATTTTACAGCTGACCCGCTCACAGAGGCCATGGTAAAAAATAATCCGGTTCCTCACAGGTGAGATTAATTTGATATTTGTTGCTGTATCACACTGACTGCTACTATACACCTAGTTTGCCTATGAGAAACCCTTGGGCTTAGTTCACCTCAACATGCTTGTTTTGAACAGTGATTACTATCATTTGTTCAATATCCCTTGGATAGACTGTAACATAGTTCCACACATTCACTGATTCATTTTCTGTAACTGCTTAATCCGTACTGTGGTCATGGGTACCTCAAACTTATCCCAGGCTCTACGGGCATTAAATGTAAAGACTGAGACCTTGCTCAGGCCTGTTTAAACCAATTTTCAATCATTTTTGTCTTTCATCCCTTTTTAACCATTGGTCAGAACATTGGTTGCCAAAATTTGGATGCATCCCTATCCCTTGGTTAACCTTCTAGCCTTGTGACTGCAAGAATGTGTCACTGCATAATCTTTGGCTGAGTATGTCTCTGTGACAGCTGGTTGATACAAATGTCACTAAATTAATTACTGCTTCTACCTTCATCGAACATAACCATATATTGTTTATACACTCATTTGTACTCTGAGGTCTTCCTCTTCTAATACGCTCACCATGCACTCGCTTGTCCACTATAGAGTTTAGGTCCTATAGCTTTATTACTCCTCGTCTTTGGAACCCCCCTCCCTCTGGATATTCGCCGCACTGATTCACTTCCCACCCTCAAATCCAGACTCAAAACTCATCTTTTTTAACTTGCTTATTCCCTTTGATTGTGTTTTGTGACTGCGGTTTTGCACTTTTATGATTACTTATACATTTAATTAGTATTTCTTTTGTATTATTGTTCTTGGTTTGCTTTGTAAATATTGTAAGTTGTCCTTGAGTGCCTTGAAAGGCACCCTCAAATAAAACTTATTTATTTTTATAATTATTATTATTATCCAGTTCATTGCAGGAATAAGGCATAAAACAATCAGTCCAGTGTATGGCAATGAATTCAGATGCATCCATTCATTATCTGAACCATTTGTCCTTACCCTGGGTTCTACATTTTTTGTGTGTAAAAGATATTACATAGTTCTTATTTGAAGCTTCGATAGGTTGCGGCTTATGACCTAACAGTGTTTGATAAAGAGTCAGAAACCATAAGCAAGTCCATTTGAGGCAAGTGTATGATGAAAAAACATGCACTTTGAATGATGCCATGTGTGTGTTGTGGTAAAAGCTTCCATTGCTAGTTACAGTAGCTACATGAGCCATGTGTAAAACCAAAGAAGCGAACATCAGGTCCCAATCTTGGCTTGTCTGACTAAGATAGGGAAAAAAAAGATAAATAGGGAAATGTTATTCTTTTTTCGAAAACTCTCTGTTTAAATTAGTGGTTCCCAACCTTTTTTCCTTGAAGCCCCCCTCTGCCAGTGTCCAAGACAAGACAGGCCCCCCCACCCCCAACTCCTACCCGCATAAACAGAATAAAGTGATTAATTATTAACTTTTATTTGCAAAAAATAAAAGGTTTTTGTTCTTATACTCTTATACAACACACACACACACACACACACACACACACCTTTACATTTCTCAGACTTTAGGATTTTATTAATTTAATGTGTACAAATTTTGGTAACCATAGTGCAGACAGAATTGCGCGCACCCCCTGCGATCTCTAAGGGGGGCCCGGACCCCAGGTTGGGAACCACTGGTTTAAATGAAAGTTCAAATCACTTTGTGTCATACTGGTCATCGAATGATTTTAATTTCAAAATGCTGGAGTGTCGAGATGAATCAGCCTGATAATGTGCTAATAGAGTTGCATGCAAGTTAAATGCATTTGTTGAGGTCTAAAACAGAAACCAATTTTTATGAGATATTATTGCTGTTATCAGACTAATAATCAGACTAATACTTATTAATACTTATCAGACTAATAATCTGGCTGATTATTCTGTGTGTAAGTAGTAACAAATTAAATTTTCACATGCACAAACCAAAACTGTGGAACAAATGTCCATGTAAACTGTGGCTAAGTGTCTGGACCGGTCACATGCACATGATGTAGCACTATGTTTATATCCTAACTCTTATTCAAACCGTTCCTGACTCTAATGCACTGAAATGAGTTTTATTCTACTTAGCAGGTGTGTTATAATTGCATGGTTGTTTACCAAGTAAGATGATTTAATGACCCATCATCTTATGGCCCTGCTCTTTAGAGGCTTTTTAGGGACTCTTCTTGCCTGTGTTCCTCATTTGTGTAGAGCTTTTAAGACTCTGATAAGTTTAGTGAGGTGAATGGCTGTCATTATACCTGCATTAACACCAGTGTTGGGAGTAATGCGTTACAAAAGTAATGTATTACAGTAACGTATTACTTTTTGCTGTAACGCAGTAG
>JBBJLR010124347.1:0-18578 GCA_037577145.1 Brachypetersius gabonensis | reverse complement strand
TCTCTCTCTCTCTCTCTCTCTCTCTCTCTCTCTCTCTCTCTCTCTCTCTCTCTCTCTCTCTCTCTCTCTCTGCCTTTGTTTCTCTTCCTATTTTTGCTGCCTTACTCTGTTGCTCCTTCTCTCTTTCTTCTCATTGTTTCCCTTCTTTTTCACTCTCCCCCAACACCACCCCACCACCCCCTGGAACTGTCATATACATGTTTCTGATGAGAGTGTGACTAAATGAACAAAAATTCTCCACTTAATCATGTTACAGCACAAGCCATCAATCGGCACATCTTCCTTTTCGCTGAGCTTCAATAATGCTGAAGCCAATGCCTCCACCTGCTGGTCACTGCGTGTCTCTGCAGGCCATTTGCCATTCAGATCAGGTGTGCAGAGCTGGATGTGAGATTGAAGCTGACAGGGGAAGAGCGTTTCCAGCACTTTTGGCCTGTGTCTCATTAGTTGGCGCCATTTAAAGCGTGTGTTTGCATGCAGCTCCAGCTGTGTGCTGCTGCTCAGAAGTTGTGGATTGATATGAGCGTAACTCTGCAAGCCTGTTAAAATTCATAGGGGATTTGTAGATTTATGTGCTTGAAATCCAGCCTTGTGTGTTTTTACAGAAATTAGTCGGCATTGTGTAGACTGTGAGATGGAAAATACCTACATTTAATAGTCTCTCATGACCCTGAAAGCAAGCTTTGCTTTGGATGAGAATGAACTTATATTTAAAGGAATAGTCCAACGAAAACTCAAATCGCCTTTTCTTGCCTTTTCCAAATATAGCTGATAAGCCAAGAAGTGTGCATCTAAAGCTACTTGTTTAGCTTTGCACTGGAGTTAAAGGAACCAAACAAATAATGGAAGGTGAAACCCATCCTAATAGCTCTGTGATGATTGTGTGGCTAAATGCCTTTATGAGGTGTTAAAGGACCAATGTCCTACATTTTTATTCTCTCCCTCAAGGTCTCTTTATTATTTCCATTTTTTATTTGTGTTCTCTCTCTCTCTTTCTCTCTCTCTACCCCAAAACAATAAATATCTGTTGTGAATCATACATGATTAAATATAAATAGAAGACTTTGAAAAGAAAAATAGTGATTTAAGAACATAAAATATCTCTCTCCTTCTTTCATTGCTTTTCTTTTTGCTTCTATTTGTGTTGACACATTTTTATCTCGTTCTTCTCTCTCTTCCTTTGCTTATTGCCTCCTTTAACTCTCTCTCTCTCTCTCTCTCTTTTTCTTTCTCTCTCTCTCTCTCTCCCTCTCTCTCTCTCCCTCTCTCTCTGTGTCTTTCTCGCTCTCTCCCTCTCCCTGTCTCTCTCTCTCCCCCTTTCTGTCTCCCACCCCCTCTCTCTCCCTCCCTCCCTCTTTCTTTCTGATTCTCCCTCCCTCTCTCTCCCCTCTCTGAATGAGAACGCTGTGTAATTTAAGGTGGAACGGATTCCACGAGAAGCCAATCTTCTCAATACATTTCTGTCTCTCTCTCTCTCGCTCGCCCCCTTTTCTCTCTCTCTGTCTGTGTCTCTCACTCTTCTGTTCTCTTTCTCATGCCACAATGTGAACGCTGCACTATTTAAGGTGGAACTGAAAAAAGCCAATTTGGGTTCTATCTCACACACCAGTATGTAGACGCACCATTTAAGGTGGACTGGAGGAGAGACCAGCCTGAGTGTGAAACACTGAACCAGTTCGCCGTTTAAGATGGAACGGAGAACCCGAGCCTCTTCTCTCGTTTCATTCTAGTGCATCTCTTTCTATACGAGCTGGACTCTCTCCGCTGCTGCTGGGCATTGTTTGAACTCACCACCTCCTAAAAGAGCTTTACTCCATTTGATCATTTCTGTACATTAATAACAGCCTCGCTCGCATCATGAGCATGAAGTGTATTCTGTGGTCCTGACCGTGCAGTGTGTGTTGGAAAACTGACTGACACGCGCGCGCACACACACACACAAACACACTCACGCGCGCGCGTGAAGGGGGGCTGTGTGTGAGGCATCCACTAAAAGCTTCCCCGAGGAAAACACGCCTGTTTTTTGTTTTGGTTTTTCTATTTTGATTTGTATTTTCGTTTTATTTTCGTTTTAGATGTCTTTTGATAATAAATCGCGTGCTATCAAAGATGCTTTTCCTGCACGAGGCGACTGAAGCGTGTCAGTGGGATTCGATGAGGGTCTTCTAATCGAGGAAGAGAGAAAAACACGCACGACCCTCCAAAAGTAGCCTGGGAATAAAGGTAGGAGAGCTTTTTAATGCTTCGAGCTGGAAGACGTGTGGGAATGCACGGCTGAGACAGTGGCAGGTGGCTGGACGGACATGCTCTGCAGGCTTCTGCTATAAGATTCTATTATAATGCCATAATAACACATTTAATACTGTCCTGTAGCAACGCTTGTCAATGTAGTCAGTGTCTAAGAGCCATGTAGACTGTACATGAGCCTTAACTGTAAGGTATAGAACCAATGTGTGCTCACAATTCCTAATTAAAACGGGAATTTCTGTCGGGTTCCTTATTACTATGTGCTCAAATATACTATGTGTGGGAACAGGACTCCTGGGTTGATCACCATAATAAAATATTATAACAGGATACCACTATTTATACACATTTCCATCTCCTGTAATTCCGTCCTATAGTGAAGATCTTACTACAGTCATTCATATTACAGTAATTAATAGCAGATATTGTAACCAAAAGGGAATTCCCATTCAAATTCACTACAGATTTACTTCACACAGCTCTTATAAGCAGTGCAGGGTTATAGACGGTTATAAGTTCCTCGTCCTGCAGGACTGAGCGACAGCAGGGAGTGTGTGTCACTGGCCAAGTGTGTAAGTGTGTCACCGGCCGCCGTGGGAAAACTGCTCCCGGGGTCCGCTCCCGGGAGAACAATCGATATCAGCCTCTTTCTGCACCCCCTGTTGTTTACAGAGGATTAGGACTACGGTTTTAATTAAATTGACGCTCAGATTAATTCATTCCAACACGTCTCGGTGTCGACCCACCCAGAACACCGTGGACATTGTGGACAGAGTGGACAGAATGGACAGGGTGAAAACTGGATAGGGTGGTCACTTTGGACAGAGTGGACGCTGTGGACAGAATGGACAGGGTGCACATTGTAGACAGAGAGGAGAGAATGGACAGGGTGGACAAAGTGGACACAGTGAACACTGTGGACAGAATGTACAGAGTGGAGACTGTGGACAGGGTGGACACTTTGGACAGAGTGGACAGGGTGAACATTGTGGACAGAGAGGACAGAATGGACATGGTGGACACAGTGGACAGAGAGGACAGGGTCGATACTGTGGACAGAATGGAGAGGGTGATCACTGTGGACAGAATGGACACAGTGGACAGGGTGAACACTGTGGACAGAGAGGTCAGGGTGGACACTGTTGACAGGGTGGACAGACTGGACAGCATGGACACTGTGAGCTTAAACAAAAAATCCAGTTATTAGACTGTGGGTGGGTCTGTGGCAAAAGCCCCGCCCACTTTACTATGATAGGTTGCCCCTAGACGCTCATTTAGAGTTTCTTGTACTGAAGTGTAATATTTAACCCCAAGACGTTTTCCGTGTGAAGAGTGAAGGGCGAGAGGTTCTGACCTGCTCTTCAACACGGAGCCGCATTACTTTAATTCAACCACAACAAGCATCATCACACAGCTTATATTAGAACTGACCTGAGCTTTAGTATCTTGAAGTCCATTTATGAGTCTGTTGTTTGTTTGGCTCCTCGTTTGTTATTTCGCTTTTTTTTGCTTTTTGTCCATTTCCAGCCTCCTTCTCTGTGATGTCACAGACTCTCTCCAGAGATGGGGACAGTCGCACGTAAGTTGCACAAACAAAGACTTGTGACTTGACTTTAGACTTCCTTCAACGACTCGAGACTTGACTCGGACTCGGTGCTGTGACTCGTGAGTCAGAACTTGTAAACAATTTTCATTTCATGGAATTATTTATTTATATCTCGCACTCTACGACCCGAAAACCGTTCACCTCGCCCCGGTGTCCCATTACTTTTGTCCGAGGTGAACGTTTTTCAGCTAATAATGGTTTTCGAGGGTCGTTGGAAAGGGGTCAACGAGCCCCATCTAACTGTGGAGTTTCACATTTAGAGTGGAGATATATTTTTCATATTTAATATTTAGATTTAAGATCATTTAAGGCAAATCCTCCATGTTGGTGAGGGCTTTTCACAGCACGCAGTCCCGCCCCCTGCTTAGCAACAGCCAATTGTAATCACGGGGCGTGGCCAATTATTATATCTTCTAAACGTTCAGAGCTCAACATTTACAGCTCAAACATCCCACATTTAGAATTGCCTTTTGTAAACATTACCACTCAAAGACTTGAGACTTGACTTGGACTCGAGCACAAAGACTTGAGACTTGACTTGAACACGGTAAAAAAGACTTGTGAACATCTCTGACTCTCTCTCTCTCCGACACACATTTTAAAGGGGACTTGACCATCCTCTCTCTCTCGGTACATTACAGAGGCAACTTGACCACTAAAATCGATTTTTAAATGATCAATACTCGGCCGCTGATCATCTGATCGACAAGCGGAGTACATGCGTGCTGGTATCAGCAGACGCGGTGACTTTGAACCCACATCCACACTCACAAAACTGTAGGAGGGGAGGAGCCAAATGGGTGGAAGAATAATACAATTAAAGAGGAACAAATTGTGTGTAAAGTGTAACCCACTGCTGCTAGTGTATTTCATAGAATACTAGATTTCCAATATGTAAATGAGCTCTGTTCTGATTGGCTGCCCTTTGTTGAGGGAGGTGTAAAAAAGCAGCTTGGATCAAAACACTCAGTTCAAATGGGCGGGACTAAGCTGCTGTGGACCGGTGAGTGGACACTGTAACAGTGTTTAAACAGTCAGATTAAATATCAAATAGCACAGTAACCAGACGAGGCTGAATATACAGTAAACCCTGACTTTTAACGGGGGGTTACGTTCCAAGAACACCCGAGTTTAGTGGAAAACCGTGATGTTGTGTTTTGGTAAAAGAAATGCCCCAAAATGCCTATTTTTATAGTGTAAACCCTAAATATGCCCCATAATCTGCTCCCAGAACACTTTAATTTCATTTTAAACTCAGCTTAATGGAAAAAGAAAAAATATTTAAGAAAAACAATTAAAGAAAATATAAAGGTAAATCTGTACTGTACAGTTTCTGCAGTGCTAGAATGTAAATAAATGTTACCTCTGTATAGACTGGACTAGAATTCATGCAGCGCCTTTTCTATGGTAAATTCAGTAAAAAAATAATTTAATTTACGGTAATAAAAAAACAGAGAACGCTCGGGACGCTCCACGGGGGAAATTCTAATCTGTGTCAGAGTCACAGGGCAGCAGCCAATCAGCAGCAAGGAGAAATGAATAGTGTTCTTGGATTGGCTACTTTCAAACCTCCAGCGGTACTTCACTGGCCCAAGATGCCTTTCTTTGTGTTTGTGTTAATATTTATGTTAGAAAATTATATTTTTCTTAATAATTTAGCACTAAAATGTATGAAAATTATGTATTGCCACGAAAAAGCCGTGACCTCCGGGCCTCCTCCACCACACCCCCTCGTCAACCACACCCCCTCATCCACCACACCTCCTCATCCTCGTGCTGGTTGTTTATGTTTGGGGGCGGTGCTTAGCATACTAGCACGAGGACGAGGGGGCGTGGCGGACGAGGCCCGGATACCACAAAAGTAAAAAAATGTTGAGAAAATCTGCAGTTTCCACATTTGTGTGGGAGTTTCAGCAAACAATTATTAGTTCAGTGATGGACTGAAACAGCGACTGCTGATCCACATTAACGTGGGGGGTCACTGTACAGGGAGAGAGTCGTGAAGGTCTGTATGTACTCCCTGGGAGTCCAGTACTCAGGTGATCCTGATCCTGTGGAGCTCTAGAGATAAACGCTAGTGTCTGACTGGGACTCTCTGTTCCAGTGCTAGGCTCTCTGTATGGGCCCTTTAAGTTTCCTATATGGGTCCCTATGTGGCCTTGGAAGTGGAAAAAAGCTTTACAGTGTGCTGTGCTGTAAGTGTTTCTATGTTTTTTGGGATAAGATCATTTGAGAGTCTGTTGGCACTGGCTCCATCCTGTTTCGACGGCGGGACTGTTTGAGTTTCATGGTTTTTGAGCTTCATAATTTGTATTATATCCATATATTGGAACAATGCACTGACTTTTCTACCAGCAGCTACTGAGGAGCAGAGCTTCCCAGCCATTACTCTGAGGGAAGGTCCATAAAGCCGTATTGCCCTTTAAAATGTTAATATTGTATGAATAACCACATCATGTTCTGATCGTTGCCTTTTACACGACTGCTTTCTGATTTATGGTACCATCAGCCAGCTTTAATGGGGTCAGCCGTGATTAAGGGCCATTTAAAAAGCTGTTCATTTTTCCATTGAATTTATACATGCAGTTTTAGGAACAGGCCCACCCCTGTCTAACTGAGAGCGCTGCAATTAGTCCCCACAAATCAGAGCCAGGAGGGCAGTTCCTGCCTGAATGATTCAGATGTAGTAAGTCAAGTCTGTTGAAATTCGAGCCTGTAATTCTTTATTTTTTCTAACATATTTTATCAGCAAAGGCCTTCAGGATGGAGCGCACTAAATGATGTAAATTAACTCAGTAAGCTCAATATCATAAAAATAAGATTGACGCCTCATAATTAACCCTTCTTTATTATTCCACTTCCAAATATATCCAGTAGGTGTTTACATAGAAGTCGTGATTGTAGCTTCTCCTTACAGTGCACCTTTTATGATTCATTTTCTTTGTCGTATTATTTGTTCCAGTTCATCTGAATTAGATGCTGTTAATTGTTGTATTGAGGAGCTCAGTCAGAGTGTCTGGTGGAGCAATGACATGTCTGAATTTACTTTTTTGAACATTCTTCCACGTAGTGACCTTTTTGAAGGCCGTCACTATTAGCATGCGTCATAGTTTAGGTGATGAAATACAGAATCAAATACGAATAAAATGAACGAATGCTCAAGAATTCAAATTGATCTGTAAAATCGGGAGCTCAGAGCCTCAAACCTGTTTGTTGTTTGAGTTCTAGCGGTGGTCAAGTTTGACGTGTACATTTTTACAGCTCACAGTTAATCGTACTGCGTCCTAAACCACGTCCACTGGTCTGATAACCTTAATGAAGAAGTGCAGATCATTTTTACAGCTCACAGTATGTCATACTGAGTCCTAAACCACATCCACTGGTCTGATCACCTTAATGAAGAAGTTCAGATCATTTTTACAGCTCATAGTAAGTCATACTGAGTCCTAAACCACATCCACTGGTCTGATCACCTTAATGAAGGAGTTCAAATCATTTTTACAGCTCACAGTAAGTCATACTGAGTCCTAAACCACGTCAACTGGTCTGATCACCTTAATGAAGAGCTGGTTGCAGTTTGTGCGGGTCTGGAGATGTTTTGAGGGTTTGTTTATACCCCACTCTGGTTCTCGAATCAGTATTGGAACAGAAGCAGGGCTGTGGCGTCGTGGCTCTCGGTGGCAGTGCTGTGAAGGTGGGAGGGTGTAGAAGCGCGTTTGGTTCCTGTGATTCAGTCTTGCGCTGCGTCACGTGGGAGCAAACTCACATTTCGCTCCTCTCCGCTGAGCGCACTGCACGCCATCCTGAGAACGAGCTGACAGAAGTCATCATGTCGAGCGTTTAGGAGTGTGTGTGTGTGTGTGTGTGTGTGTGTGTGTGTGCTCGGAGGCTCTGAACTGTTTCAGAATTTACCCTCAATCCAACCAAAAGGACAGTCAGATTTCATAATGGAAGCCTAATATTAATATTATCTATTAATCTTTAATAATATCAAGCTGTGAAGTGTTAGATGTGTTGATTTGAAGGCTGCCAAGATGCCACCAATTCTCAGGGAACTAATGCCCATCATGTAATTATTAATATATATGTATAGTGTATAGTGTGTACTATATATACACATTACATAATTAATACATATGGGCTATTGTTGCATATCCATACTATACATATATATAGTATAGTACATATATATAGTACTATACATATAGTGTATACTATATACTATATATATATAGTACATATGGGACATGTATGTAAATATTGTGTGCGTGTGTGTGTGCGCGTGTGTGTTTTTGTTCGTCTGTCTCTCTTGGCTCTGCATGTAACCTACTTTCTCCTCTCTCTTATTCCTCTTCTTGTCTCAGGCCTGTCGTTCATGGAAAAATCAAATAAAAAGTCTAATAAAATAAATAAAGCTTATATAAACATTCTCTCTCTCTATCCCTCTATCCCTTTCTGTCTCTCTCTGTTTCTCTCTCTCTCTCTCTCTCTCTGTTTCTCTCTCTCTCTGTCTCGCTCTGCTTCTGTTTCTCTCTCTCTGTTTCTCTCTGTTTCTTTCTCTCTCTGTCTCTCTCTCTCTGCTTCTGTTTCTCTCTCTCTGTCTCTCTCTGTTTCTCTCTCTCTCTCTCTGTCTCTCTCTCTCTGCTTCTGTTTCTCTCTCTCTGTCTCTCTCTGTCTCTCTCTGTTTCTCTCACTCTCTCTCTCTCTGTCTCTCTCTCTCTGCTTCTGTTACTCTCTCTCTCTGTCTCTCTCTGTCGTTTCTCTCTCCCTGTCTCTCTCTCTCTGTGTCCCTCTCTCTTTCTCTCTCTCTCTCTCTTGTCTCTGTCTCTTCATCTCTCTCCTCTCTCTCTCTTTCTCTCTCTCTCTCTCTCTTCCTCTCTCTCTTCATCTCTCTCTCCTCTCTCTCTCCGATCTCTTTCTCTCTCTCTTTCTTTCTCTCTCTCTCTCTCTCTCTTTCTCTGTCTCTCTCATTCTCTCTCTCTCTCTCTCTCTCTCTCTCTCTTTCTGTGTCTCTGTAGGGTAAAGGTGGTGAGTGGGGTCAGTCGTTGCCATGGCGACGGTGCCCAGCTACAGCCCCTCAATATGGGTGCGGATGTGTCACGCCCTCCCTCGCTTCGACCTGACCATGCAGATGCGGGACAATGTCTTCATTCCAGACAGCTGGGAATACCAACAGGTCCCTCCACTTTTACTATACACTTCTTTTATAAATGATCTGGAAACAGCAGCCTCACTTTACACTGTGTGAAATGTTCATGACCAGTCGACCAATAATAATACTCTGGGTGGGTAGGGTGGTCCTCCCTCTCCCCATCACTCAGTATAACTGTCCTCTCTCTCTCTCTCTATGGGTGGGTAGGGTGGTCCTCCCTCTCCCCCATCACTCAGTATAACTGTCCTCTCTCTCTCTCTCTCTCTCTCTCTCTCTCTGGGTGGGTAGGGTGGTCCTCCCTCTCCCCATCATTCACAGTCACACCATTTCTCACAAATCCATGGTAACGACTTTATCAGCCAACAGATCATTTCAGCCCTTAATTAGAACCCTCTCTTCCACTCCCACCTCTAACTTCTCTTTCTTTTCCTCTGCCGGGCGCGATTTTCACACTTGACAGCTGGTAGCAGTGGGAAGGCTCATCATGTGGAGAAGCACATACAGACTATTTCTGTCTCAATGTCTATTTTTCTCCCAAAGTGGCTCTCTTTGCCTCCTTCATTTTGTTTAGATATGAGCCAGAGGATCAGAATTACAGAAGAGTCAGAAGAGTCTCTCTCTCTCTCTCTTTTTTTTTTCCTTCTCTTTCTCCCTCCCTTTGTCTGTCTGAAGCGGTCTAAAAGAAGAAAGAGCTTGCTTCCAGTGATGAGATTTGTTGAGTCATAATTGAATTTATATTTCATACCACGAAACAAAATGCTCCAAGGCTCTTAGATCATAGCAGCCGAGTGGTAAATGTGAGAATGCCGATGCACTAATGCCTCTTATGACAGGAGGCCACTTTGTGGCCTAGAGAAAATGTTCTGGTCTCTTACGAGAATGTAGTCCAGCACAAATGTACTTATTGTACATATATAAATTACTGAGTCACCCCTCATTTCTTCATATTCTGCTTCCAGAGATCCAGACTTTCTTGTATGTTAATGTGGTCTTGAGGAACAGTTCTCCAGGCTTCCTGAAGGACTTTCAAAGCCTCTCATTTCCAGTCCAGTCCCTGAACCTGACCAGTTTCAGAGGAATGTTTCTGTTGGTTAAGACACACAGTGACCTACATATGAATCATTCAAGCAGAAGAAAGAGCATGTAACTGAAGTCCTGAACCAGTGAAGAACCAGGAGCAGCTGATTCCAAATGATCAGGCAGTGATCAGTATACTGGTGGTGCTGAATGCTAAGTGGTTGGAACTCTTATCTAGGAAACTTTTATCTTTAGACACCCTACAGTATGTCACAGTACAATATTTGTTAACAATTGTTTAATTGGATCTTCTCAGTATGCGAAAGAAAAGACAGACTGACAGACAGAAAATAGTATTTTAGCCCCGACAAAGTCCTTCAGAGAAATATATAAAGAAATGAGAGGTGGCTCAAGACTTTTGCACAATATACACACTATACTACTCACCCATTATGCCAAGACATGCCAGTCATAGGTTAATACAATAGCCATAGGCCAATGAATTAGCCACTTATTTAAAATCAAAGCAGCTTGTCTAATGTGCTAGCGGGAGGCTAATACTCTAGCCACTAGTTTAATATGTTAGCTGCTCATTTGATACTCAAGCTACTATGCTAGACACAAGTCTGTAAACAGACACGTCCCTCAGCAAAAGCAAATATGCTAGCCAGAAGCAAATACCATAGCTAATCATTTAATGCTCTAGCCACAAGCTAATACACCATCTACAAGCTAATGCAATATCTACAAGCTAAAACACTAGCGTCAAGCTAATACAATATCTGTACGTTAATACACCAGCCACAAGCTAACACATTAGCCACTAGCTAATACAATATCTAAAAGCTAATACAGTTACAGCATTTGGTAGACATTCTTATGTAGAGTACGTCAGTACGTAAGTACATCATTAAAGATGTTTATGTTGTACCAATGTACAATGAGATTAAAAGCAACTCCTTCAGTGCAGACACGTATGTAGAAAACAACACAAAAAAACTAATAAATGGTGCAAAAAGTTGCAAACAAAGTTGCAATACACTAACCACACACTAGCCAACATCTACAAGCTAATAAACTAGCCATCTATCAGATTTGCTTGCTCTTTCATAATATGCTACACATGAGCAGACATGCTATCCAGCCACAGGCTAATCTTCCTGCCACCCTTTTAACATTTTATCTGCCAGTAAATTCTGACCACAACAACCAGGCTGTAGCTCAAAGCTGCATTCTCAACACACTGGAAACTCTGAAATTCAGAGTTGAGATTTACATCAATGCAAACACGATTTAATAACCTTTAACAAGATGTTTATTGTTGAATATGATGTGTTTGCATTCTTAAAATATTAATGACTTTGCTGCATTCCATAAAAAAAAAAGTCAAATGAATCAAGCAAGAGTTTATTATTTTGGTGAAAGAGAGAAAGAAAGATTGAGAGAGAAAATGCGAAAGACAGAGAAAATGGGAAAGAGAGAGAGAGAGCGAGAAAGAGAAAATAAGAGAGAAAGAGAGAATGGGAGAGCGAGAGGGAGAAAATAAGAGAGGGAGAGAGAGAGAGAGAGAGAGAGAGAGAGAGAGAGAGAGAGATATAGAGAGAGAACAAAAGAAAGACAAAGCGAGAAAGAGAGCGAGCGAGAGAAAGTGGGAGAGAGGTAGATGGAAAGGAGTGTTGAGCAAATGCTGGATATAGGAGCTAAAGTGGGCAAAGAGAAATATAGGAACAGAGAAAGAGAGAGAGAGACAGAGAGAGAGAGAAGAGAGAGAGAGAGACAGAGAGAGAGCAAAAAGGAGCAAAAAAGAGCAAGAGAAAGAAAGGAGAGAGTAAGCAAAAAAGAGAGTAAGAAAAGACACAGAGAACAAGAAAGCAACACAGAGTGGAAGAGAGAACAGAGAGAGCAAGAAAGGAACAGAGTGAATGAAAGAAAGAGGGAGAGAAGCAGTGAATGTATTTAAGTAGGTCACAGATTATTAATAGAGATCCAGTGGCGTGGAGAGAAAGAAAGAGAGGGGAAAGTGAGCGAGAGAGAGAGAGGGAGCAGGATGGATGAGTGTGGAAGAGAGTGGGGGAACGGGCGGGTGGGGGGAGGGGGGAATAGTTACTGATGGAAAGACAGAGAGAGAGGCAGATGGACACGGATGATGCTGCACATATGTGATGTATGAATTTGTGCGTGTGTGTGTGTGTGTGTGTGTGTGTGTGTGTGTGTGTGTGTGTGTTCGCTTGACAGCGTGAAGCTGAGAATGCACCGTAATTGCGCATCCCCTCTTGTTCGCTCTGACTGGACGAGAGCGCTCTGTGGCAGCCAATGAAATCACAGAGGCAGTGTCTGATCTGCATAATGCTGAACTCTATGGGAGCTCTCTGTTGCCTCGCTATACTGTGGCCTACATTCAACATCCACGTCTGTGATCCACGACTCAGGACCAGTTTGGACTGAAGTATTGAAAGAGTAGATTCAGGCCGATGTGGCAACATGTAACGTCCAAACCAAACCAGTTCAGACGTCAGAGACTGACTGGTTGAGGGACCCCTTAGTTCAAACCCCAGTGGAGCTGAAGCCAGTCATGCCTTGACTGTCCTCTCTCTCCCTGGGTGGGCAGGGTGGTCCTCCCTCTCCCCATCACTCAGTATAACTGTCCCCCCTCTCTCTCTGGGTGGGCAGGGTGGTCCCCCTGCCCACCTTCCCTCTCCATGAGTTCTAGCTAGTGGGTGGAATTAGAAACGGTTTTCTTAATTTTGTAGATCTTTTGCAGGTATCTGAGTTTAGATGGTCATTAGCTAGACTCTTGATCTAGGAGATCAAGTCAAATGGGTTCCTGCTGGTCGACCAATTGTGTCAAGCTGGTTAAGTTAGTACAGTAGTCCCTCAGTTTTACACGGATTCAGTCTAACAGGGATTTTTCTGAGAACCCAACAAGTCCAGCGGTGGCGGTAATACACTGAAAAAACGCCATAAAAAGAAGAAGAAGTAGAAGAAGAAGCTGCTGCAGCATGACTGCTCCATGTCTTGTCCATGTATTTTAGTGTTAACCCACGCCCCCAAATTTTCTTTTTTTTGTCCAGATTTTTATTGACATACATATATGACAAACATACACAGTGTGTAAAAGACATATACATTTTTTTATTTTGTTTTTTACTTTTTAACATGACATGTAAAAACTGAAGAAGACAGAAGGAGAGGGAAAAGCAAATAAATAAAATAATTAAGAAATAAATAAATGAAATAAGAAAAAAAAGGGGAAAAAATTAGATCACAAACATACCACCATACTACGCCCACCCCACACGTAAACACCCAAGGCCCACCCTTCCCACCACAACCAACCCCAAACCCTGGCGCAACTCTTACCAAACCCTCTTAAATGCAGGAGCATATACAAATTTATATATATGAAAACAGGCTGTCCCTTTCAGTCAGGCAATACCTGTAAGTCTGTAAAATATGATATGGCTGGTTGCCATTTGTGAAAAAATGATTCAGTGGAGCCTCTAAAAGTATATTTTATTTTCTCCAGCCTTAAATAAAACATAAAATCTCTGAGCCACTGGACGATCGATGGAGATTTAGTGGATTTCCATTGTAATAGCAGGGAACGCATAACTAACAAGGATGCAAAGGCTAGAATATCTTTTTGAACAGAATTGAATGAAGCCAAGTCCAGAGGGGTGCCAAATATTGCAATCAGTGGACACGGAAGCACCTGTGTACCTTATATGCCCGAAATGGTGCTGAAAACCTTGAAGACTTGGGCATTTAAAAAGCATGTGACTTAAATGACAAGGAGAATGTTGACATCGATCACATTTATCCTCTACATCAGGATAGATTTCAGATAGTCTTGACTTAAAAAAATGGACTCTGTGTAAACAAGAAGTCGGGCACAAGAAGTAGTAGTACGTCTCCTATCGGTAGCTTTTTCCCACCAAGCCTCACTCATTTGAATGCCAAGTTCCTCTTCCAATGATTTCCTGTTTTTGATAAATGTGTTCGCCAAATGATAAAATATGATAATATATCTTTGAGATCACACCTCGGTGGTGTGGATTAAGTGGAAGGAGTTCTTCCCAAGGCTGCTTAGGAGGCAAAGCCGGAAAGTCAGAGAAACACTTAGACACAAAATGACGGATTTGGAAGTATCAGAACAAGTGAGTTGCGGGCAGGTTGTATGTGGATGATAGAGTGATAGAGTAGAGAAGCTAGTAAATACGTCCTTTATGTAGAGATTGGAGAAGTGTTTCATGCCCTTATTATGCCATACCAAAAAGGTGGAATCTAAAAGTGAGGGGGGAAATAAATGATTATTGTGCTCAGGTCCCATCACTGATGCTGCCACAAATTTAAAGTGCCTTCTAAACTGAGACCATATTTTAAGCATATTATCATATTATCGGGTTATCAGTGTATTTGACAAGGTTGGTGGGTAAGGAAGAGTGAAGCAAGGCACGTATGGATGATAGTCTACATGATGATACTTCTAGATTACACCAAGAAGGACCAGGGGGTTCTAGCCAGTAACAAATCTTTTGGATGTGTGCAGCCCAATAATAAAATGGAAAATTGGGTAAAGCGAGTCCAGCTACATCTACGTCTACATCTCTGTAGCAATGACTTACGGACCCTTGGTGATTTCCCACCCCAGATGAATGAGCAGACCAACTTGTCTAATGAGTTAAAAAAATGTTTTGGCAAAAATAACGGAATTGATTGGAATAAGAAAAGAAATGTAGGCAGAATATTCATCTTAACTGTATTGATTTTCCCAATCAAAGAGAGAGGCAAGCTGCTCCACTTCTGCATATCTGACTTTACTTTGGAGATAATTGGAGTAAAGTTAGCCTGTGAGAGAGTAGTCCTTGCCACATTCATTCCTAGATACCTAAAACCTGAGCTTTTAAATTTGAAAGGCCAGTCCGGCTTTTGAAGTTGCAGTGCTGCTTAACTGGGAAGCACTCATTCTTATTCAAATTAAGTTTGTATCCTGAGAAAGAACCAAAGTTGTCTAGAATAGCTAGAATAATAGGAACAGAAGAAGCTGGGGCAGATACATACAGTATAACAATAAATCATCTGCATATAAAGATACTCTGTGTTCAGTCTTATTGCGGAAGATGCCCGAAAAAAGGGGTGAGGATCTTAATTTAATGGAGAGTGGTCCCCACCCAAAAGGCATTTTTTTTAACCAAAACATAACAACGCGGCTTTTCTCTATACGCTGGTGCTCTTGGAACGTAACTCCTGTGAAAAGCAACTTGTTAAATTTGCCGAACTAGCCAAGCCAGCTTGGTCATGCTACTCATACTTGTTCAGCCAACTTGCTTAAGCTGGTCAACCAACTTGGTCATGACTTGAATTTCACTTGAGACTCCAATAAGACTCGACATGTAGTTGCAGTCCCAGGGGCTTGAAACTTGACTTGGGTTCACATTCCAGAGGCAGAGACTCAATTCAACTAATACTTAATGCAGACTTGCTTCCCATAGACTCTGTGCTTGACTCAGACTCACATTCCAGAAAATCAAGACTTGACTTAAACCTGCGTTCCCAGAGGCTTGAAACTCGTCTTGGGTTTACATCCCAGAGACTTGAGACTCAGACTATCACACGGGAGACTGAGGCTTAACTCAGACTCGCACCTCAGAGACTCAAGACCCCGACTGGCATGAAGCCACTTGTAAACATCCTTTCTTTCTTGTTTCTACCGCAGACCCTGCTGGTTCTCTCCAGCCTTTCGGCCATTGCTCTCGTCCTGTCCCTTCTCGTCGTCCTCTCCTTCCTCATCCACTACTGCTGCTGCCACCGTGGTGAAGCGGGCAGGGACGCGGAGGAAGAGGAGGAAGATGATGATGCCAGCGGAGGTCATGGCTACAGTGGGAAGAAGGGGCGGGGCATCTGTTGTGTCACATGGGTGTCTGTAGCTGCGGTGACGCTGTGCTGGTATGGTGCTTTTTTAAAATGTTTTTGCAATAGAGCTACAAGAGCATTTTAGGTCCCTAACAAACTTGCTTATGTGGTTTCTGATGCTGTATGACTGATTTGTGTTTATAGATTTTCACATTGAAAGTACATTGGAGAGGTCACTTTGGGGGGGCAGTGGTATTGGTGGGCCTCATTATAACACCTTTAATGGCTGCTAACAATGTTTTTTAGCCATGCTAACGTAATTCAGTCCATATGTGTAGATAACAGTGAGCCGTACGGTGTCTGAAACCAGACTACTGAACATCTCCACAGGCTTTAAGGCAAATGTGCTGATTTGGTCGTGCAGGTACGCTAAGCGTTTGCAACGTTGCCTTAAACATTACTTGTTAGCAACAATAGCCATGTTAAAGGAAAGAAGTAAACCTTAGACTCAAAACATGTCCAGACTAAGTGGCTGAAATATGAAGGAATTTATAACTCTTGCAGGATATATTGACCTTTGGTGTGAAAAATTACTATTCTTATCATTATTGTTGTTGTTATTTTTTTTGTTTTTGTATTTTGGGTCCTTTATTTAGCTCTCTGCACGCTGACCCCTTTATACGGAAATCCAGTGCAAGAAGTGTCTTGCACAAACAAAGCACAACAACATGTGTTTACTGCTGGTAACACAATATGAATAAGTGTGTCAACTATACACACACACACACAAACAAACGTTTATTCACCCCTCCTTCTTTGGCTTAATCTGGGTCAAACGGAGAAATTGGGTTGTACCATTCCTTGCGGGGGTGGAGGGGATTTGACTAACATCTGGCCCGAAGCTGTAATCTGAATGTGTGAATACGGTGGAGAGAAGTGAATACAGTAAGGGTGGGGTTTTTCGATCATGCGGTTAAAGCATGAATTATTACTGAGCCATTGTTCTCTGAGCTTCAGACTTTCACTCTTAAACCCAGCGCTCTTTACCTGATGATGTCATTGTCTTTAAATGTAACTCTGAATTCAGCAGAACCTCGGTTTACACACAGTTCACTCAATTCACTTCACATCACATCACTTCACTTCACATCACTTAACTTCACTTCACTTCACTTAAATTTAGTTCAGTTCTGTTTATTTTACTTCATTTAAATTCAGTTCTATTTATTTCAGTTTATTTCAGTTTAGTTTGGTTTAATTTACTTCACTTCACTTCACTTCATTTCAGTTAAACTTAGTTCCCTTCAGTTCAGTTCAGCTTAATTTAAATTCAGTTCAGTTCAGTTCATTTCAGGTTAGTTCAATTTAGTTCACTTCAATTCAGTTCATTTCAATTCAATTCAGTTCACTTCTCTCACTTCATTTCAGTTAAACTTAATTCACTTCAGTTCATTCTATTTAGTTCAGTTCACTTAACTTCACGTCATTTAAATTCAGTTCAGTTCTGTTCATTTCAGTTTAATTCGATTCAGTTCACTTCAATTCAGTTCACTTTACTTCAATTCAGTTAATTTCACTTTAATGCAGTTCACTTCACTTCAATTCAGTTCACTTAATTTCAATTGAGGTCACTTCAGTTCACTGCAGCTCATCAAATTCAGTTCATTCTATTCAGTTCAATTCACTCAAGTTCGCTTCACTTCAGTCCAGTGTAGGGTATCACTAGCCCTGTTAACAGAGCCAGAATTGGATGACACCACATGGATTGTAAAGCGTGTTTGCACAGAGCATTCTGGGTATTGTAGTCAGAAAACATTGCTGTCAAACTGGTGAAAATGGTGGGAGATTAATCCACAGGCTTTCAGGGAAATAAATTGGGATATTTCTGATGTTTTTCAGGTGAATGGGAAATTTTCTCATATTGATTTGAATCCCTCTCTCTCTGTCTCTCTCTCTTCCCTCTCTCTCTCTCTCTCTCTCTCTCTCTCTCTCTCTCTCTCTCTTTCTTTCTCCCCCCCTCTTTTTCTCTCTCTCTTTCTCTCTCTCTCTCTGTCTCTCTCTTTCTTCTCTTTCTCCCTTTTTCTCCTTTATTTCTTTCTTCGTGTTTCGTCTCTCGCAGTGTTGCCATAGGGGTTGGTTTCTACGGCAACAGTGAGGCGAACGATGGGATGTATCAGTTGACCTCGTCTCTGCTCACTGCCAATTACACACTGGCTTCCATTGATCTGCTGGTGAGAACACACACACACACACACACACTCACTCACTCCCTCACTCACACACACACATACGCTTTCACACACACACACACACACACACACACACACACACGCACGCACGCACCCACGCACACACACATACACACTTCCACACACACACACACACACACACACACACACACACACACACACACACACATACACACACACATATGCTCACACACACACACACAAACACATATACACACATACTCACACTCACACACATGCTCACATACACACAAACATATGCTCACACTCACACACACACTCTCACTCACACACACACACACACACACACACGCACGCACACTCACATACACACACTCACAAACACACTCACTCACACACGTACACACACACACACATACGCTCACACACACACACACACGCACACAGACACACACTCACTCACTCACACTCACTCACACACACACAAACACAT
>JBBJLR010124335.1:0-18579 GCA_037577145.1 Brachypetersius gabonensis | reverse complement strand
GAGAGAGAGAGAGAGAGAGAGAGAGAGAGAGAGAGAGAGAGAGAGAGAGAGAGAGAGAGAGAGAGAGGGAGGGAGAATCTCCCTAAGCTCATAAGGGGATGAACACTTCCCACTTCCAATACCGGCATCAAGTCAAGTGCAAGACTCAGAATGGATTCATCTCCCTCATTATCTTGGAGACTTTCATTTTTGTTTGGAGGCACATGACAAAAAAAGATCTGCTTTGAAATGCATTCTGGAATAAATTAAAACTGTAGCATTGGTGCCAGAGGAATGTGAGCAAGAAGGAAAAGAACAATGATCACAAGATTCATTAGTCCAGCAATCTCACTCAATTTTTAAGCAGTGGTTCTGGTGCCTTGCTGTGTATACAGACCATCCTTTCACGTCACAGTGTGCCATCTCACATTTCAAAGTTCATCAGAGCACAAACTTGCATTTTTATCTTCATCCAGCGTCTCATTATAGAAATAATATTTCTGCAGCGCTTGGTTGTAATGACTATGTCCAACGGCTAAGCCATCCATATAAGCAAACTAGGCAGTAGCCTAGGGAGGCACTTGAGGAAGGACAGCATAATGTACCAATTACTCTGTCACCTATGAGGAACTTGGTTACAGAGTGTATTGTTTCACCAGCTCCTCTGTGTGCGTGGCTGAATGATGTGTCTGTCATTTTACAGACCACCCTAACCCCACCCCCTCCTTTTGTTAAAACCTGCCCCTGGACACTGAGTTCCAGGTAGCTTAGCAACCTGCAAATGTGATGCAGATGTGTAGGTTGTGAAATAAACAGCATGGAACTATGCAAAAATAAAACTACAAAGCATATGTCTGATACACTATATGGACAAAAATATTGGGATACCTTACCTTTACACCAACAGGGACTTTAATGGCATTGCATTCAAATACATAGACTTTAGTGATTATACAGTGGTCACGGAAAGTATTCAGACCCCCTTAAATGTTTCACTCTTTGTTAAATTGCAGCCATTTGGTAAAATACACAGCACCCCATATTGACAGAAAAACACAGAATTGTTGACATTTGTGCAGATGTATTAAAAAAGAAAAACTTAAATTTCACATGGTCCTAAATATTCAGACCCTTTACTGTGACACTCATATATTTAACTCAGGTGCTTTCCATTTCTTCTGATCATACTTGCGATAGTTCCACACATTCATTTGAGTCCTGATTGGACTTGATTAGGGAAGCCACACACCTGTCTATAAAAGCCCTTACAGCTCACAATGCATGTCAGAGCAAATGAGAACCATGAGGTCAAAGGAACTGCTTGAAGAGCTCAGAGACAGAATTGTGGCAAGGCACAGATCTGGCAAGGTTACAAAAAATATGTGCTTCACTTAAGGTTCCTAAGAGCACAGTGGCCTCCATAATTCTTAAATGGAAGACTTTAGGGATGACCAGAACCCATCCTAGAGCTGGCCATCCGGCCAAACTGAGCTATCGGGGGAGAAGAGCCTTGGTGAGTGTGGTAAAGAAGAACCCAAAGATCACTGTGGCTGAGCTCCAGAGATGCAGTCGGGAGATGGGAGAAAGTTGTAGAAAGTCAACCATCACTACAGCCCTCCACCAGTTGGGGCTTTATGGCAGAGACACCTGAAGGAATCCAAGATGGTGAGAAATATGATTCTCTGGTCTGATGAGACCAAGATATAACTTTTTGGCCTTTATTCTAAGCGGTATATGGGGAGAAAACCAGGCACTGCTCATCACCTGTCCAATACAGTCCCAACAGTGAAGCATGGTGGTGGTAGCATCACGCTGTGGGGATGTTTTGCAGCTGCAGGGACAGGATGACTGGTTGCAATCGAGAGAAAGATTAATGCGGCTAAGCACAGGGATATCCTGGATGAAAACCTTCTCTAGAGTGCTCAGGACCTCAGACTGGGCTGAAGGTTTACCTTCCAACAAGACAATGACCCTAAGCACACAACTAAAATAATGAAAGAGTGGCTTCACAACAACTCCGTGACTGTTCTTAAATGACTTAAACCCAATTGAGCATCTCTGGAGAGACCTAAAAATGTCTGTCCACCAACGTTTACCATCCAAACTGACAGAACTGGAGAGGATCTGCTAGGAGGAATGGCAGAGGATCCCCAAATCCATGTGTGAAAAACTTGTTGCATCTTTCCCAAAAAGACTCACGGCTGTATTCAATCAAAAGGGTGCTTCTACTAAATACTGAGCAAAGGGTCTGAATATTTAGGACCATGTGATATTTCAGTTTTTCTTTTTTAATAAATCTGCACAAATGTCAATAATTCTGGGGTTTTCTGTCAAATAGGGGCTGCTGTGTGGGAAAAATTAAAATGATTTTAGCAAATAGCTGCAGTATAACAAAGAGTGAAAAATTTAAGGTGGTCTGAATACTTTATGTACCCACTATAGGTCAGACACTGATGTTGGACAAGATGGGCTGGCTCACAATTTGCATTCCAGATCTTCCCAAAGATGTTTGATTGGGTTCTCAGGGCTCTGGAGGTAAAGGGTTACCTGAATTCAATAATTAGGAGGTGCTTCCCAAAACTTTTGCCCATACAGTGTATGCGCCTGGTTATCAAAGTCTTACCGTGTTAATATTTTGGATTAAGTGTCACATGTCCTTAAAACAAATAATGAGATTACATTTACATGAAAGAAGCGACACATTAAAAATGCTTTCTAAGAGACATTATCCACCACACTCATGAATAAGTCCAGCCTCTGCACTTAACAATACCATGTCTGTACGGGGAGGAGAGTGGAGGATTATACCCCATAGTATAAACATAATATACCGCTTCAAAATTAAAGGCAATGCCTCTGACAGCCGAATCACTGTCTGATAGCTAGTTTAGCATTACATTATATGCAGTTATTGCTCTGTAGCTACAGTGAAGTGTCAGTTTATATATAAGGCATTTGTTCCAGGCATTTATCTGGATGAAAGGTTTGATATACAGTGCTGCATCTGGAACCGCATTATTAGAGTGACTGCACAGAGATTGCATTATCTGTGTATTGAATCTTGCATGACACATTTGTAGAACTGAAGCTTACATTGTGAGATAAATGTGAGTACAGTAGTGTTAGTTTAGCAATATTTTATTTGTATGTGTACACACTGGGTTGCAGGGATCATTTCTGGGTGGAGTTTGCACATTTTCTCTGTGTCTTCATGGGTTTTTGCAGTGCGAAGACATGCCCATCAGGTGAACTGGAGATGTGAAATTGCCCCTGAGTGTGAATGTGTGTGTGAGTGTATTTGTCTGTGTGCCTGTCTTGTGAGGGAGTGCCAACCTATCCAGGGTGGTTCTCTGCCCTTCGCTCTATGAACACAGGGAGGGGTCAAGTGTACTAATAAAATCTGATTTCAGCTCATACAATTGGTCTAAAACGAGGGTCACTTGTGGGTGATTTCTTACAGGTTCAACGATCTGCTGTTTTTTGTGTTTGTTTTGAAGATTAAAATAAAAGTAATTTGGGCACTTTTGTTTTTTTGGGCATTTGTTTGTGACAACATTTAAAAAACATTGTTGTAGTTATTATAACTTTGGCTCTACATAATATAGGAACACCAAACAAAAGCTCAGCATGACTTCTGAACGTCAACACAAACTGGGGGAACTTCCACGTAAGGAGTCACTTTGCTGTATGGCAACAGTTTACCATATGTCATGCCTCCAGCATGGATCTGTGACACTGTTCTAAGGATTAAGGATAAGTAGTCGAGATAATGGATGGATGTATAAGACCGGATTTGGTTTATGTGTGGGATCACTTATTTGTATTTATGCAAATCTTCCAGGATGGCACAAGGGCACCCACCGGTCCTTCCAACAGCACAATCCTATGTCTATCATTTGTTCTGGGCCTCATAATTGTCTTAGACACACATGGAAATAGTTACTTTTTCACACATTAACATGAATTTTTAGCACTCTCAGCATTCAAGGACTGCATTAAATAATTAGGGGTAATTTTTGCATAACACTGGTTTTCAAATCTTTCTGTAAAAGATTAACTCAAGAACACTTAGACTAAAATAATTGTTAATCTTATTACATTTGATTTGGTGTTAAGCCTTCTGTCTTTATGTAAAGCTTGGCCTCTCAAATCAGCCAGTCATTAGGAAATAGAACCTATCTGGTAATGAATGGCTTCTGTGAAACAACCGCTTATGTTTTGTTTCCCTCTGTCTTATTGATTCTTAGGTCTGTTCAAAGACCAGGGTTAGTGGTTTAGAAGACCAGAGTTAGTAAAGGGTTAGTATTTTTGAAAAGCTTTGATGAAGTTTTATCATCTTTGCTTGACACTGACACCTTATGGTGTGAATTTGTTCACATTTTACAGGTTCGTTTTCACTACAAGTCTGGTATGACCAAATCAGACATGCCAAGTCAGTTCTTGGAGGAAAGAAAAACATTATTCTTTTCACATGATGACATAACTGTCCAGATGTTCAGACAAGATGTGTTCAGAGAGTGCAAATATGTTTACTTGCTATGGTGACTGACAATCATTCAGACATTCTGATTATTTGCTAGAATAGACCAGAATACAAATAATTTTTGTTTAAGTATTTTGTTGCTTGGCTTTCTCAGGCTGTTTTTGTTCATTCTGATTGGACATTCTTATAAGCTACACTAAATGAACAAAAGTATTGGGACGTCTGACCATTACACCAACAGGGACTTGAAATGCAATCCAGTACGAAGACTTCAATATGGACATTTGGTCCCTCCTTTGCAGCGATAACAGTTTCCACTCTTCTTAGAAGGCTTTCTGTTGCCATTTGTGCCCATTCATTCCATAGAGCACTGATGTTGGACGAGAAGGCCTGGTTCTCAATCTGCACTCCATTAGATGAGGCCAGGGCTCTGTGCTGCCCAGTCAAGTTCTTCCACCCTGAACTCATCTAATCATGTCTTTATGGAGCTCACTTTGTGCATTAGAGCACAGTCAGGCTGGAATCAAAAAGGTTCTTCCCCAAACTGTCCACAAAGTTGGAAGCATGGCTTTGTCCAAAATGTGTTAGTATGCTGAAGCATTAGGATTGTCCTTCACTGGAAGTAAGACTCCACCTGATTTCAGTATTTAAGAGATGTGTCTCAATACTTTTATCCATATAGTGTATATTGAACATTATGTACCTTGTGTAGTTAGTCTTGGCCAGGTATCTGTTTTCACCCAGTTAATTTAATTTCTTGCAGGCTGATTTCTGTGGGTGGAGAGAAATTGTAATCTTCTACCCACTCTTCACTTCCAGTAGGTGTTAATTATTAGCTGTGTCACTATTTCTTTTAGAAGCACTCCTTTGAAAGCACTGCTGAGGCAGCCTCCCCCTCTCCACCTATATGCAAGATTTAATCACACCAGTCAAAGGGTGGAGGGGGTTTTGGTTACATCTACCAGCAAGCTACCTGCAAGAGAAGTGGCATTAAGTATGCTTCTATTTGTATACACTCAATGCATCTACCCTGTTAGATCCCCTACTGTATTCATCACTGCTCATCCAGCCACTTTACTTAATTTCTTCCCATCAGTACATACAGAGACTTAAATCACCTCAGAAAACACATCAGTGTTTAACCCTTAGAATGCAAGTAGCATGGATTTGTGCCAAAAGTGCAACAAATGGTAAATTGTCGCCATATAGCAAAACTACTCCTTATATGGATTTTGTGTTGATGGTCAAGCTTTGTTTGGTGTTCCACTGGCACGTAGAAACAAAGTTATTTTACTTTAAAAACATGTCATTCAAAATTTGTGTCACACGCAAATGATCATAAAGAGCGAAATGCCCAAATGGTCTTTTAAGCAAACAGAAAAAACACAAGTACTTCGAAACCGGAAGAACTTTCAAGATAGTTTCCTCCCAGAGAGGGAGGCTGGAGAGCAGCCGAGTCACGGCGTGCCTCAGCTGGGCTTTGGAAACAGGTTTCTTATTAACTCTACTCATTTCCATGTCAACTTCACATTTTCTCATTTTAATGTCATTCTGTTACTGTATCCAAATCTTCTACAGTTTAGATTGTGATCTATCATCCTACAGGTCCATTCTGCAACTTCAGATGAGAATCCAGGTGTCAGTTCCTTTCCTGAAGCTGGCTGTCTGCTAAATCTCCAGAATGACTCCATCATAAACCGCTATCTCAAGTACTATGACCACAGTTACAGAGATGAAAACATCTTAGATATCATCTTCACAAGGAATCCTACATTTCTGCAATTCTACCTGATCAGAATGCTTAGTCTAGCTGATTATTTCTTGAACATAATATCCTCTCCTTGTCCTCAACCCACTGAGGAATGCAAGGGCTCAACCACCTTAATTTTTTGTCTCAAGATTAGAATTGATCTTAATATGCCTTGAAATTCCTTAACTAATATGGCACTGTGCAAAAAGCACTGTAGCTGTGAAATGTAAGCTTGAATACAAATGGTTCAGAGCCACTCAAGTCTGTTTTTCTATTATCTGTATCCCTGGATGTGTGTTACTCTTTTATTAAGCCCTTGCATTGCTAAGCCTTGTACTGTGAAAGCTGCAATTTTGCCAAGTGGCTGTAAAAGGTGTGCATAAAGAATTTGCTCATGCCTCATCTTGCATAGCCTTGTTGTTCCATCACATTTATTACTTCCTACAGTTTTGCTACTTCTGTGTTACTGCTGTTTAATGATTTAACTTGTAGCTAAATAAAAAAAAAATTAGCAGTCAATAAGGCAATAAGCATTGCTGTTGCTAATGTGCCTTCTGAAATGTAAAGTATTGCCAATATCAATTCCCCTGCAGATATTTTGCACCTGACCTTTGCATGCTTATTAGATTAAGCCCTTGCTTATCTTGTTTTCCAAATGAAAATTTGATTACACGGTGAAAAAATTAATTTTTTTTTGCAGCCTATAAAAAGAGAAAATAATCTTTTTAGCGCAACTTTTTTATGCTTGTATTTTATTTATATTTCAGGAACAGATAACATACTTTTTCTTGCATTAAACATTTGCTCCCTTTATTTGCCTGTTGATACAAGTGTGCATGATGGGATAGAATAAACAGAAGTCCCTATTTTTCTCTCTATTTTTCCCTCAGAGTTACTTTACTCTTATCTTACCACAGATGCTGCTCAAACAGAGTTCATCAGCCCCTGACCAATCAATGCACCATGGTTTGAAGAGCTACATTTAGCTGTTTCTTCCAGACATTACAATCCAGACACTGACAGACTTCAAGACAGATTGTCCAGATAACTCACTAGTACTGGATCGAACTTTCTAAAGACAGTTTACACCAAAACATGTTTTTCCAACATAAAAATAGACACAAAAAAATATTTCAAATAGACTTCCAGAGACCAGAATCCAAATTTGGTCTTGCATGACAGTATACAGGTTCAACATCACCACATTTTTGGGTTGCTGTCTATGTGTATATATATTTCAAACAAACTACTAAAGTGTTGACTAGAGGGGAACTACTTCAGTGACAACTAAGTGCTTTCTTTCTGAGAGTGGAAGTTTGGAAGTAAGCTGTGAATAGTAAATCTGTTTTTATAAATCAGGATTTAATTAACAGAGTGTTTGTGTGTGTCTGGGGGGAAGGGGGCATGGTTACAAGTGACCTGAACAATGAGCACCACATTCCACTGCTGCTCACAGGGAGTTTAGAATGCTGCAATCTGTAATCACGTTCCTTAGAGGTGACAATACGGTTATTTTCGGTACATTTAACTCTCCTTCTTAAGTGCCACTCAAGGTGATTGCCTGGTTCACTTATATGGACGTGCTGGCTCTGCTCAACACGTTCACAACATTTCACAATCAGAGTAGTTTTTCTGATAGCAGAGTTGCAGGAGGAAACATGTTTGTTCATAATAAAGAAAAACATCAAGTTCAGAAATAATGCCAGCCCCATGTGGGGCAGAAAGAAGTGACTGATATTGTTAAACTGAAAAGCATTAGTTAATTGTAATGTATGGTAATGTAACCCGTATTGTTCATGTGCAACAGTTCATGTGAATTCGCAGTTCACATTGGCATTATATAGATAAAAAGCATATGACACTTGAAAGTTAAATAATAGTCATTCTTTAATAAAGAATTGGATGATACAGCAAATAGCTGGACACATTTCAACCAACTGGGGGAGGAGGCTGAGCCACCTTGACTGGGAAACCCAAAGAAATTTCAAATACCACTCAGACACCAGCACAATCACTAAGCAGAGCTTTAATTTAAATAACCCTCAAACAGAAAACGGCACTTTTGATGGAAGCGTCACCTGTATTTGTCATATTATAAACACATGAAGACAAGCTTAAACTGATCTGAGGCTGCAATATGTCTACAGAGTACCTGGGAAAGCTATTTAAGCCACCCACATCTGAAGTGAAGTGACCATTTGTCACAGAGTGTGAACAGCATGTAATTCTTCCCTACCTTTAACCCAATCACCAAGTGAAGCAGCAGGCAGCCAGGAACACAGCACCCAGGGAGTAGTGTGTGGAGACGGTACCTTACTCAAGGGTATTACTAGCAGTCCCGGGGTTCAAACCCACATCCTTCTGGTCACAGGGCCAACTCGCTAACCGCTAGGCCACCAGCTGCCCTAAGGGAGTTAGATGTTTTATGAACAGCCCATGATCTAAAAAATTATTAAAAAAATAATATAATCATAATCATCTGTCATTCCAGGTTTTCATGAAATCACATAGCTGAGGTGAGCAAACCCCTTGTCAATAAATCAGATCTATAACCCTGACAAATCATCTCCCACCTTCACAAAACTGTACTTGAATTTCTAAAAAAATTACATTTTTATTTTAGTTTACAGGGTGTCTTTAGGCGAAGGGTCGACGTGGCACAGTCTAGGCCAGAGGTCCCCACGAGTCTGAAAAATCTTTTATTTTGTTAAACGCTCTCTCAATCGTACATCAAAAATTGAGCCCAAAGCTCGCAAAAAATAGTAAAAAAATTAATGGATTTCAGGGGCTTCTTTGTATTTTTACACACTTACTTTTTTGTTGTATCTGTACGGTATGTGAAAATATTGGTTTCCTTGAAACGTCCTGCAAAAAAAGGTTGGTGACTGCTGGCCTAGGCTATGGTTTCATTAAAATATGTCTTTTACTACAGGCTGGGTTACATGAGGCACATGACCTGCACAGAGCCATGATCTGATCACATTGATACCAGGTCAATCCTTATGACCCAACATTAGCATCTGACCCCACTAATGTTCTTAGGGTTAATGTGAAACAAACTCTACAGCCATTTTCTAAATGAAGGCATGAAGCAAACTATCTGTATGTGTAATGCGTTACTGAAGTGCTTTGTCCCTGAGCCAGGTTTAAAATGAGTAAAGAGGTCATGCATGAATACAGCACTCTTTCTCTGCATTTAACCCTTTCAAACAAGTGAAGGGCAGCCAAGGACGCAGAGCCCGGGGAGCAGTGTGGCCCCTGTGGTGGTCCCACTGAGGTAAGAGTACCTCAGTGATACCACTAACTGTCCTGGGATTCAAACCCAGGGACAGCTCCCAAGCCACTATAAATGCTACCTTGTCATTTGGCATCAAACAGCCCTGCTTTATCCACAGCAACTAACGTTTCTCAAAAAGGCTACCTGCAACAATGATCTATATAGCTGATTAACAAAGTTTACATATTTCAGACTAAATGTTTCTTCAGAATCACTGGATAATGAAGCAAACTACTGTAAAAAGAAATTAATAGTGCGAAGGTTGTGATTTACTAAAAATCACTTACTAAATAAAAACAAGAAAAGCAATATTCATAAACAAAATCAAATTACTCTTTAAATACATTAATATTCAGTTTGAGGACATGCATCAATCTCTTTTATACAGAAACAATCCATTCAGAGAATATGCAGATCCATGAGGGTGTGGAGGCTAATAGCTTGATTTTAAGGTTAACCTTAAATCATTACATTCTAAGTCCCTGTACCTAAGTCCCTGCAGACTGTACCTTTCATCGATATTTTAGTATTGATATAACATAATGATGACCATGACAATTTAGCCTTGAGTAACATGAATGTTCTGATCAATGTTTAAAGAGTAATGGATCAATATCACCCTGCGATCTGGACTGTCATTTTGGGGTAAAGCAGGCTAAAGAAATTTGTATCTATTCAGATTTCTTAACTGGCATTTTAACAGTTTATTTCCCAGGAAGACTAATGAACCACAAAGCCATACCATGTCAATAAAATGAAATATTTTCAGGAGTTAATTTGGATTTAGATATCCTGGTGGGGACCCGAAGGGTTAATTTAGGACAGCCCCAGTGATTGGAACCTTGGTGGGCTGAAATAGTCCAGTACTGTCTTTAAGCTTATTCAAGCATCCACAATGTTAATTTTTCATAGGTCCATAAAGAAGATACAAATTGATTCTGCTGAGTGTTGGTGATGTGGATTTAATATTTTATTTGAGCAGAGAGTGCATGATAGCCCCCTAGCTGTATGGGAAAAGGTAAGGCAAAAAAACCCACTGCAAACTTTGAAAAAACCTCACACTAAGTTCCACCAGCAAAACTCTGTTGTGCGCCTTTGCAACTTTATGTTTCTCATCAGGAAATGTTCTTGTGTCCATTTTAAACCTCTTTTATTTTTAATTGCTTCATTTTCCTGTGTACTATGTAAATAACTATTGTAAGATATACATGCACTTACAATCCTTTACACTTACATATATGGCATTTAGCAGAAGCTTTTATCCAAAGCGACTTCCATGCTCTAACTACAGGGGACAGTCTCCCTGGAGCAACTTAGGGTTAAGGGTCTTGCTCAGGGACCCAGTGGTGGTGAAGGTAGGATTCAAACCAATGACCTCTTGATCCGAAGGCAAGTATCCTACCCACTGAGCTACCTCCACCCAATCAACACAACCAATTAACACAAATATTTTTGGATAAATCATGGGTTCATTTTTCATTTGTTTTTGTTTTTCACTTTATGTATTCCTTTAGTCTCCACAGAAACTTCGACTTCAGTAAAAGCTTTTTTTCTGCTGTTCCAGTGAAGTGTTACACTCAACCAGAGAATGAAGAATGAACTAGTTCTTGCAGTACTAATTGAATATTGGTGGCTGTGATTATTTTTACATTCCAGTAAGTTCATGGAATACTGTCAAAATGCCCTTTCCTGGCTCTGTGGGTTACGTTTAGCTTAAACTTCAGCTGAATAGAAACATAAACGCATCAGCTTTTTAGTCATTATTTTTTGAGCCTGCTAGGCATATTATGTTTTTGTTTTTTTTTTAAACCGTCCCTCGCTGCTAAGATGCATTTTCAGTGTTTGAAGCATCAAATAATGTAACAATGTTTTTGCACTGTCCTACAAAGAACACACACATCCAATACACTTTGGTAGTTTCTCTTATGTGCAATATTACTTAAGTGCAATTTTTCTGATGCAACAAGTGCATCCTACCCAAAGGAGCCACCTAAAGACAGTAATATCTTATCATATATGAGTTATATGGAGCAACAAGCATCCAGAAGTCTAAGTGTATAAAATTGCCAGAAACCAACACTATATGACCTCTGTTGTCATAATATTTTTTTTTATTTGTCCAGTACAAAGTGGAAAACCATTCTTTTGATAATGAGTGCACACTAGACTTTATAGTTGAACACAAGATGTTCATGTTTATAGTAAGGTCAGTCCCAAGTCTTGCTACTGCAATCTAATTTTTGCAAAATGTGCTTTTGTCAGTGTGTGCCAGTATTTCTTTGGCATTCATTTGAGCACACAAGTCTGCCTGTCTGTACTCAGGCAGGTGGGGAAGGCCATGAACTGAATTCTAGGAGCAGATGTTTTGTGAGGGATGAATGATAACCCTCTGCTTTCCCAGTTTCAGTAAAGGCACTGATGCGAAACCTGCCCAGACCCAGCTGAGTTCACATTCATTTATATGGCCATGATCTTTCCGGCAAATTGGATAGCTGGGCCGCAACATACCGGCCTAAGGTGCCTCCTTTTAACAAATCTAGTAAAAACTAGCATAAATTTAATTTAGTTTTGAACAGAAGAGTATGAAAGGAATTGAGTTTCAGTTTGACATTTTTGCAGGAGAAATAAAATGCTCATTTAAAGAAGTTCAGAATATAAGGCAACATTCCAGTAATATACCACTGTATGAGGTCATGTAACAATGTTACGTTACATTAAACATTAAACTCCTCGATATTCATGTTGAATTAAAAAGTCAACATCTTCTGAATGAATATCTTACTGACACTCAGTCCAAGTGCCAAAAAGTTTATGTTTGCCATAAACTGTATATTCATGTGTCTGTTCTAAGGTACAAACCGCTGGCAGCAGTACAACAGCTGTATCTCCAAAATCTCTGGCAGGCAGCAGACACACACAGTCCTGATTAACGCGGCTGGGTCCCAGCTATCCAGGGAATAATGATAGCCAAAACAGCAGTAGTCAAACTAATGAAATTCTCCACACAAACTATTGTTTCCTTTGGTTCTTTTCTCCTTTGTTTTCTTCTTCCCTTTTTTTCTTTCTTTTTGTTTTTCCGTCTCCTGGATGTGGAGCAGCCCAAAAAAGGAAATCCTCAGTATAGGCCCACTGGCACGAAAGTCAAAAGCTGTTTCAGAGGCTGGAAAAGAGGCTGCATGCACACCTTGTCTCTCTTATTTAGAAAATGTCTGCCAGCTATTTCAATCAAAACCGACAGTTAAAGTTTTTTGGTGATTAATGCCAAAGGTTTACAGGACCATCTTTTGGAGCTCTGGGGGGCATGTAGATAAGGGAAAGACTTAAAAAAGTTAATAAAAACTTTTGTAAATATGCAAAAATATGAGTCGCCTCGAGGATTCCTGCTGAAATATGCAGTATTTGTAGTGCTTGGTCTAAAACATTGAAGTGTAAAACATATTAACTCTTGTTTCTTAGGACTGACCAAGATCAGACATTCCTACTGGGTCTGTGTAAATTATAAAAATGTGTAAACTTGTAGGTTATGTAAGTTACGTAAATGAAAAAACTTCACACAGATTTTTCAGTAATTTTGCTACTCAGAATGCCATTAATTATATTAGTTGTTCTATATGAATCAGAAATTGCTTATATTATGACACAGAGACATGAACGGTATAAAATATGAAGTACAAATAAAATCTAATAAAAACTGAAACTCCAAAATTTCTAGAAAATTTGGAAAAATATGGTGATTTTTCACCTGATCAATAAATCAAAAGATCAAACAGACAAGTAGGTGATTATTGTCAGTTCAACTATCTACACACTGCACAGTGACATGAAACAGCCTTCCAGGACCATAATGCAAGACTGCACAGCGCAGCAAGTAGACTTCAAAACACAATCCAACAAACAATACAATAGAACAGGACAGGAGAGCATACAGTGCAGCTCACACATAAGATGTGGAATGTATGTAACCAGTAAAGAAGTGGAAGAACAGTTAAGAGCACAATGACCTACAATGTGTTTCACAATGTGAGTCCATCTCTGCAACTCAGCCTTGCCTAATACCTGAAATTGGTGAAAAACATAATGTAACATAACATAAGGTCACCTGCCATTGGGGTGGGATAATTGAACAGTCTGCTCTTGAAGTTAATTTATTGGAATCAGGAAGAAAGTGTAAGTATCTGAGAGACTTTGCCGATGGATAGATAGGTTGACCATGGAGTGATGGATGAAGGTGATCTGGTTTGATGATTCAGATCCTGGTATGAGGATGTTACTTTGACACAAACTATCTCCCTACACATTAGTGCAGATGAGGTTTACCCCTTCATGGCAACAATATTCCTAATGGCAGGACCCTCATTTAGCAGGACCCTGTAAAGTTGTAAAACTTGTTCAGGAAGGGTTTGAGGAACATGACAAAGAGTTCAAGGTCTCAGTTCAAGATTGATGTCGGTCTGATCGAGCATCCAGTGGACTGATAAACTACCAGTGTGGAGGCCTCACCTCGCAACAACACCACTTAAAGGACCCACTGATAACATCCAGACACCACAGCACACCCTCAGAAGCCCAGTGGAGTTCATGCCTCGATCGATCAAAGCTGTTTTGGAGGCACCAACACAAAATTGGCCAGGTTGACTGATTGTGTTTGCATGGAGTTGCCAGATTTCCAGGTTAAAATACTCTGCGACTGTGCCTATGATCTTGTATGTGATTGCAACTAGGCAGTTTCAAAATTATGATGATAATTTAAGCAAAATGGTTAAACCAAAATCTACATTAAATAAGGGCTAACAGTTTATCTTTTCATTTAATAATAGACTCCCAATTTCCCAATTTCGACCTGCGCTACACTTTTTTTAATTAGGCCACACATTCTCTGCAGATATGATTCAGTTGTTCTATGAAAATGCACTAGTGGGTGTATAGGTCATGTTCAATACAAAACAAAATCATATTTTTTCTAATTAATAATAAAGCGAGGCGCCATGGTGGTGCAGCAGGTAGTGCTGTTGCCTCACCCCTCCAGGGTTGGGGGTTTGTATCCAGGTCCTGGCCTTGTGTGTGTAGAGTTTGCATGTCCTCCTCATGGTGACCTTGGGTTTCCTCTGTGGAGTCTGGTTTCTTCCATAGTCCAAAGACATTCGTTTCAAGTGAATTTGGGATTCTAAATTGACTGTGTGTGTGTGAGCAAATGTTGTGTGTACCCCCACCCAGGATTAAGCGGTTCCAGAAAACGAATGGATGAATAATAAAACAAATAAGAAAACCATTTGTTGTACTGTGAATTGCTGCGTATGTGACTAATGCATTTAGATTTTTATCAGATGAAACCATGACATTTTGGAGAGAAACATGTCCCTACTCCCTTTAAGTGTGTCAGAAAATTAATGCTGGGCCTGGTGCTTTTTCAGTTCCATAATTGCTTCCCTGGCTATTGCTTTAAAAGCAAAAAATGGCGATGAGAGAGTGTAAAAACACAGCATGATTATACTGAAGTGCAGTTTTGGCCCAAGAGCACCCTCATTAGAAACAAGTACTAGACACGACTCCTTCATGCTTCAGATCTTCATAGATTTTGAGAGTGGAAGAGGAGAAAGAACACATGCTGGATTTGAGTGATTCTTTAAGCATCAAACATAAGCAAATATAAATTAATCTGAAAACACAACATGAGGGTTTAGGAGGGGGGTGTTAAGGGTTAAGGGTTCCCCCAGTTTAAGTTGTGTGTACCCCATAGAAAAATGACTAATACTGGCTGACAGACAATAGAGATGTTATAGAGATGACAGTAATGACACATTTTTTTATCCATATAAAATTTGAAGCGTGGGGAGCACTACACAAACTGCATTTGAACATGTTTCTTTGTCATTTCAGATCATCACCATTTTGTTTTGCAAAGAGAGAGAGAGAGAGAAAGAGAGAGAGAGTGAGAGAGGGAGAGAGAGAGAGAGAGAGAGAGAGAGAGAGAACATTGTTGACTGTTGTTTTCTTGATTTTAGCAGTCATTTTAGCACTTTAACCTTTTAGCATTACATATTTTGTTCTGTACTTGATCACTGTTTATATCTACACGTATCGTGTATACAGTTCCAAATGACTGTGCTTGCGGTCCATTTAGAATTTTTCTCAGATGGATTTGGAGGTTGAACACGCTTCCTCAGTCTTGAGATGAAAAGAACTCGCATTGCTTTGAAGACAATTTTCAGATCGCTTCAGATGTCAGTCCTTGTGACTTACCCCATTCTTTGACTCTTTAGTTATCCCTGAAGTGAAAACTACAGGAGCGAAAAACCAGAAAGAACTGTCAAAACCAAAGCAGGAAATCTAAAATGTGTGAAGTAGTTGGTGAACATTCTCGTTTTTCCATATCATTTTTCAAGCTCAGCTCTGGTTCCCATGGGAAACATGGTGATCTTAGTGCAGAAAATGAGATGAGAGGTAAAAATGCCATTTTATGAAATGATGAGCTTGGTTGAGCCCACAGTATTTCATTGAAAGATGTAGTCAAAACACTGATAAAGGCTCGCATACCGTCATGGTAGGAATGGCAGCAGTTCAGAAAAAATAATCCTTTCGGTGTGGAGCAAGTTATTTTTTTTTAAATGGCTGGTTTTGTTGCCAGGGATGAAACTTCTGAGTTTGTCCTATATTTTCTCATTTTTGCACCTCTACCAAGAACATCTGGTCAGGCAAGGTCCCTATGAACTGCTGCCTCACACACTCTGAACTGCAAGTGCCAGATAGAAACATTTCATGTGAGGAAAGAGCAAGTCTAGGACTTGTTCTTAGGTTGTGTGTGAGTGTGTGTGGGTGTATGTCCTGTCACAGTGTATTCTGCTAGGATCAGACAACACTAAAGCAATGTACAAAATCTTGCACTGTCTGAACTCTCTTGCACTATATATGTCCATCATTCTCTGTGTTCTCTGTTTTGGGCTGAAGTGTTGCCTCTCAGGATGTGTGTGCCCACCTAAAACCCTAGAAAGAAAGTGGAAAAAAGGACTTCATAAAAAATTCAAGTGATAGTGTATCATTACCATAAAAGTTATAGAAGCTTGGAACAGAGACAGTGATGCTGAGCTCACAGCTATTTAAAAGTTGATTGTCCTAATGTTTTCCTCGGGGCCAGATGTTTTCCACTGGGGCTCTGAGACATGGCTTGGTGCCGACTTTAGAGGTCTATTAAGATAATTAGTCTGAGAATGGATGTAGAATTAAACACCCCTTAATGCGTGCACACAAGCAAGAGCAAATGAAGACATGCCAGTCATACAAAAGCACAGATCATCCAGGCCGGATCATCTGGGATTAAACCAAATATGACAATATCATGAAAACAGACACGCAATACACTACAGAGGAGTATGTTTCAGGTCTTCTGCCATAGCTGTCAGTTTTTAGAGTGAATGCTTTGCAACATAAGTGGAGGTTTATTCATCATCAAGTGCGCTGAAATGTTGTTGTCTCACTCGCCTGGTGAGGTTACTACTTGATGTTAGATTTTGACTTATTTTAGCCTTCTATTACATATATAGTAAACATATAATACAGATAATACAAAGAAGTGGTATCTGTTGTTAAGGCTATAAACATCCATTAACACTTTATTAACACCACATACTGAAGGAGGGAACCTAGTGTGCTTCACAACATGGTGAATTATTAATGAATTATAGTTAATATGTTAATATTAATGCGTTTATTAATACTTTTTCTTGATGCTTCACACCATCCATATTACTTAATGCTCGCTGTATGTTGCCAAGCTATGAATCCTCTATTATAACCCTCTGGCAAAATTGGAATTTTCAGCATTCAGCAGACTACGCCGGGGTAAGCAGTGCATATTAGAAGAACTATGAATAAATCAATACGCAGCAGAAATAATGAGAGAAGTTGCACAAGCAGTAGTGGAAAGCTAGCGTTCCCCTTGAAAGCCTCCACAGTAACAAGAATCTACAAGCTGTGTGAATTAGAGTAAGGTTACAATCACACAGGAGTTGACTGTTGATATTTATCACTGATTGGAAAATGCAGCCACTCTTAAAAGTGGAAAATTCATTTACCACATGGAAAGTAAATGGATCTTCGTATTCAGGTTTATGCATAGTGAAAAAAATGCCACTGAATTACTGAAAGTAATAAATTCATTCTAATAAAGTTTATTTTTTCTACTCATGTGGTTAAATGGAACAAAAACTTTCTTTCGAGTCCCATTTGAGAAAATTTGATAAATGTGACATTAGATAAATGTGATGGATAATGACCTGCACAAACAAATGTGGTCATTTAAAGTGAAACCTTTTATTCCTTTTTGACAACTACCTAACTAACTAAATAAATAACACTGTCCCGACTGCACTGCTGGAAAGAAATGAAAGGTGTGGGAACGAAGGAAGCCAGTAACTGAAGCAGTATTGAAGCAGAGCCAATAGACAGGAATAAACATGAAGTACTGCTGCAGGACTCTGTGCAGATGATGCAATTTCAGTTTATGTTCTTTTATTGAAACCGAGTTCAAAGTGGGCTCCACTAGCTGCATAAAATAAAATAATATAAAATAAAACAAAAGAATAATTTTAAACTAACCTTTACTTAAGTAAAAATTAAAGCCTGACTGAAAATCAAAATGCAGAAGGGAATGAATACAGAATTTCTTGCAATGGAACAATTGGTTGTATGCATGTTTTACACTGCATCCTAATCACGGTAGCCAGGGTGCTGTCACAATCCTATCCTGTGCGAGTCTGTAGGAAGTAGCATGCCAGATCAGACCTCCTTTACTATAAACATAAAGGTTTATTAGTATTACAGACATAAGACAAGGACTTAGGACACGTTAGGTTCGGGTATGCTCTCGTGAGGAACAAGAGGAAAAAGCAGCTATAAATACAGGGAAGACAGGACAAAGGACCAATGGGGAAATACAAGGAAATTTAAGAGACTATACACAGGTGAGAGGAGTGATTAGATGGATGTAATACAGGTGATTATTTTTAATGGAGATGTCCAGGAAGCTGTCCATATAAGGAAATAACTTCCTGGAGTCGATGCGACCCCCAGTGGTCGCAGGCAGGAACTGTCACA
>JBBJLR010124269.1:0-18600 GCA_037577145.1 Brachypetersius gabonensis | reverse complement strand
CACACACACACACACACACACACACACACACACACACACACACACACACACCACCGACCGGCACCAGTCACTTTGTGTAGTATTGGTGCTCTGCTAACTACCTCTTACTACCCAATTACTGCCCTGAGTCTACCTCTAAAGACTTTTGTCTGTTATAACTATGTCACCTTACTACAGTCTTGCTCATTTTGCACCATATTTTTAAATTTTACATATTATTTGTATAATTGTATTTATTTGTATTTTTAAAATTGCACCTTCTGTTTTTAATGTTACGTGTATGCACCTGGGGTTTGAGAGTAATGTAATTTCAGTTCTCTGTATGTTCGGTACATATGGCAGAATTGACAATAAAGTTGTCTTTGACTTTGACTTTGATAAACTTCAACTTAACCTGCCAAAGCTTGCTGCACCCACAGACATCAGTGGACCCCTGTCCTGAAATGACTGTTCTGACAATGTTCCACATCCCTCTCCTCCCCCACACACACTCCAAAACCCATCATATAACCCTATCATACAACCTCCACCCTCACACAGTTTAAGTGGCATTTTGTAATCACCCTGATAAATGCCAGCTCTCACATACACCCCCAGCCTCCAGACATATTGTTCCAAGAATGGCTTTCCTGCAGCATTAAGAGAGAATTTACAGCTCTAGAGGATTTAGCTCAGACATTCTGCAGAATTGAGGAGCGTAATTTAAAGCGAGTGAAACATTCATTGGGCACTTTATTAGAAACCGTGACATTGTATCTCAGTTAGAGACTGAAAGTCCATGCGAGATATTGATGCCTGACACACTCATCCCAGCAGAGGGCAAATTCATGATAGTTTGTGAGCCACAACAGGCTCTGGGAGTATATTGTTCCACTATTATTTATTATTTGTATTGCTTTTTTAAATTACATCATTTTAATATTTGTTTCCAGCCCAAGTGTCCTTGCCACTACCATGTCACTGTTGTGAAAAGAAAAATACATTTATATTATTATGCATATTATTTTTTTATACATGACGCTAAAGGATATTTGATATAAATAAGTATAATGAAATGAAACATTGTTAATTGCACAATTTACCCTCCAGTTCATACAGTTCATATGAGAACTAAGCTCCAGCCTTTTGAATTTACCATGCTTGGTTTTACAAAGGGCCGGGAACAGTGATGAGTTTTAAGAATTTAATCCAGATAACAATACAAATGATCCTACACTACTTTCAGTTTAAATACAACCATGATTAGTCTGAGTAAAAATGAATCCAATTTACAGATATTTAAATAGAGGGTTCCCCTCTGTCAGATTTGCAGCAGAATCCTTACTTATTGTAAGCATACTACATGGGGTTAAGGAAGGTGTGTACTGTGTGGTTTTATGGACATTTTAGACAGCGATAGCCACAAACTATTGTATAAAAGATTTAAAACGCACAATTTAATCGAAAATTTCAAAACGTATTTTAATTTTATTTTAAAAAGTGTAGTTTACACCTAGGCATTAATATATTTACATATGACCACCCATTTAGCTTATGCCAGTTTAGCCCCTCCCATTTCCAATGGAAAGAGGCTGCACAGAGATAAGTAGTGTTGTTACTGAAGCATGATAAAGAGCCGCCAAACAGAACAGATATGACGGTCATATTGTAAACCCAAAGCATGTTACTGGTGGTTTAGTAGAGGAGGTTTAGGCATTAGTGAAAGTGGGTGAGGCTTCTATGGAAGTAGCTGGTGGTCTGGCTACATTGGGTCTGGCTTTTTCGTGGACATGGTTTGTCTCCTTGCAGTAGAGGACACATTCACTTTCATTAAAGTGGCTTCTGTCATTGTGCATTAAACACCTGATGAAAAAATCAATACTGTTTACGTAAAAGTAATGTGGGCAGCCTCTGCAGCAGGAACGCTGTCCAGCTGCGTGTGTGTGTGTGTGAGCGTACAGACTAGCTAACACCAACCTTTAGATGAACGCTTTCAGTTTTACTGACAGCTCTGGGCTGCACTCCAAAAGGGTACGACAGCCTGCTGTTAAAGCATGGAAAGGGACATGCAGGATTAACAACTTACTTCTTTAGAGCACAAAGAGATGTGATGATACACACTCTTGCTTGTGTTACACAGTTTCTTGTCTGTGTTGAGGGTAAAGGGTATAAACCGCATTTTGTAATTACTATAAAAACAAATAAAAAAAAGTAATAAGTATGCAGTGGGGGCGCATTCACGATGATTCAGTGGTAAGTACTGTTGCCTAACAGCAATGAGGTCCTGGGTTTAACAGTCTGTGCCTGTATGGGTTTCTGCCAACAGCTTCTGATTCCATCTTTGTGTAACTGTGCTTATTTGTTTGTTTGTTTTTTTTGGTCCTGTGATGGGTTAGCGACCTCTCCAGAGAGTTTCTCCATCTGTAAGCACTGGGATAGGCTCCATGACCCAGAATAAGATAAGCAACTAAGGTAGTGATGATATGCAATATATCATTATGGTGAATACAAAACGTTGTATTGCCATCTCTGTATTTTTATTTCTGGAACTGCAGTGATATTTTGTGTGATAGCATTATCACATGAACACACTGAGAACCAAGTATGCTAGGTGTGTGTAATAATTGAATGGTTTTCTCCAAATAGTGTTTGGTTGTCACAGTCAGGCCTGGTGACTGACGTACAGGGACAGTTCCCGCCTGTGACCACCTGGGGTCACCTTATGACCATGGATCATCCCTGAACTCTAATTGTATCACCTGTGCACTGTTATCTGTTAAGTCGTCCTGTCACCTGTATTGTCTCACACTGTGATTACTTGTTTCCCCATTGGTCCAACTTTCATGTCTCCTCTGTATTTATAGTTTCCTCCCTCAGTTATTCCCCACGGGAGCATACAATCACACAACCTTTCTTAGGTCCTCGTCCTGTGTCAGATTCATGCTCGACCCTTGTGCGTGTTTGTGTTCTGCTGTTTCTGCCTTGTAAATAAACCCTATTAAAAACTATGGAAGTCCACGTTGGTGTTCTCCTTTCACCTCAACTACAACACGAACGAGGCGTGACAGAATGCTCCCGTTGTACCGGCACCACTGACTTCCAGGACAAAGCCCGTCGGCGGAGAAGACGTCGAGGGAGGAGGAGGATTTCACATATGGGTGGAACTGGCGGCCTTGGGAACTTCCCGGGAGCTTCTCCTCCAGTAATTCGGAGGATGAAGGTTTTACTTACGGTTGGAGCGGACGACCGGAGAATTCTCCAGCGAGGATTGCCCTCCAGGACCTCAGAGTGGATATACTGGCGCCACAGAATCGGCGCCGAACACGGAGGGGGAGGAAGAAGCGCGGCGAAACAGGGGTGGCGGGCTCTCTTACTCCCATGGTCATTCCCGCTGACCTCCGGGATGCTCCAGCCGGTGCAGCCGGCCTCTCAGCTCCTCCAGCCGGCGCGGTCAGCCTTTCAGCGACTCCAGCCTGCGCGGCCAGCCTCTCAGCTCCTCCAGCCGGCACGGCCGGTCTCTCAGTTCATCCAGCTGCTCTTTCAGCTCCTCTCCCCGGCGTGACCAGCCTGTCTGCTCCTCCCACCGGCGGGGCAAGCTCCATCACTGCTCCTCACAGCTCCGTAGTGCCCTCCTCCAACGTGTACCTCTCGTTCGGTAGTCTTGAGCTATGACAGGGTGATCAATCCGTGGTTCAATACACGGAGGAGTTCTGGCTCAGGATGGGCTCGGAGTGTTTAAGTGATGAAACACTCAGACTGGTGTATCGGGAGGGACTGGCTCCTCGAATTCGCGCTATCTTAACAGCTTTTTTTCCCCTCCAGATGACATCACCTTTAAGCCAGCCAGTCCAGATAACTTTGACGCCGAGCCAGTCAGTCCAGATGACTTCGCTGCCGAACCAGTCAGTCCAGATGACTGCACCTTCGAGCCAGCCAGTCCAGATGACTTCACCTTCGAGCCAGCCAGTCCAGATGACTTCACCTTCGAACCAACCAGTCCAGATGACTTCAACTTCGAGCCAGTCGGTCCAGATGACTTAGACGCCGAACCAGTCAGTCCAGATGACTTCGCTGCTGAATCAGTCAGTCCAGATGACTTTGACGGCGAGCCAGTCAGTCCAGATGACTTCGCTGCCGAACCAGTCACTCCAGATGACTTCACGTTCGAGCCAGTCAGTCCAGATGACTGTTCAGCCGCTATAGTCCGTCCCAATGACTGCTCAGTCGCTCCAGTCCATCCCGATGACTGCTCAGCCTCTCCAGTAAGTCCCGATGACTGCTCAGCCGCTCCAGTCCGTCCCGATGACTGCTCCCGATGACGCGATTGCACCGGCCGGCCCTTCAACTGACCCGCCACCGGTTCCCACACCGGGTGGCCCCTCTACCGACCAGCCACCGGTTCTCCCACCGGGCGGTCCCTCAACCGACCAGCTGCCGGTTCCCGCACCGGGCGGCCCCTCAACTGACCAGCCACTGGTTCCCGCACCTGGCGGCCCAGCTCCTGACCAAACGCCTGTTCCTGCTCCGGGTGGTCCACCTCCTGACCAGCCACCGGTTCCTGCACCGGGCAGTCCAGCTCCTGACCAGCTGCCGTTTCCTGCACCGGGCAGTCCAGCTCCTGACCAACTGTCGGTTCCTGCACTGACCGGTCCAACTCTTGCCCCACTGTCGGTCGTCGGACCGGGCGGGCCAAACTCAGACTCACCGCCGGTCTCCACACTGTGCAGCCCACCTCCTGCTCCTCCGTCGGTTGTTGTACCGGGTGGACCAAACTCAGACTCACCACCGGTATCCACACTGGGCGGTCCACCTCCTGCTCCGCCGCCGGTCTCCGCACTGAGTGGTCCCCCTGACCCAGATCCTAAACTGTCGCCGGTTTCTGCTCCGGGTAGACCAGTTATCCGGATTAGGTCAGGACTGGACTCGAAGCCAGCCTGTCGTTCAGGAACTCCTGATGGTTTACTTGCCTCGCCTCCACTTTTGCAAAGTCTGTCGGCTCCTCCTCCTCCGCCTTGGGTGGACCCTCGGACTGGTTCCTCACACTCCCTCCCTTCTTCTCATTTGGAGGGCTGGGAGTTTCGTCCTCGCGCCCTGGAGTTGCACGTAAAGCGGGGGGTACTGTCACAGTCAGGCCTGGTGACTGACGTACAGGGACAGTTCCCGCCTGTGACCACCTGGGGTCGCCTCATGACCATGGATCATCCCTGAACTCTAATTGCATCACCTGTGCACTGTTATCTGTTAAGTCATCCTGTCACCTGTATTGTGTCACACTGTGATTACTTGTTTCTTCATTGGTCCGTCTTTCATGTCTCCTCTGTATTTATAGTTTCCTCCCTCAGTTGTTCCTGATGGGAGCATACAATCACACAACCTTTCTTAGGTCCTCGTCCTGTGTCAGATTCATGCTCGACCCTCGTGCCTGTTTGTGTTCCGTTTCTGCCTTGTAAATAAACCCTATTAAGAACTATCCTTTCACCTCAACTACAATACGAGCGAGGCGTGACAATGGTGAGATGCTGTTGGAATAGAGTTCTTGGCTCATTGCTCTTGTGCACCTCATCTTTTGAAGCACTGACTTTCTATAACATAACATAACATAACATAACATAACATAACAATATCGAGCAATGGGATACCACTGCTTGAAAAAAGTCATAGCTCACTTATTGGAACAGTTAGAAATGCCAACACCCCACACATTATTATTTAAAGTTTAATGAAGGCAACCAGGCTACTTACTATTGAATAATTTACACTGGATAATTTTTTACAATGCATTATCTGGATTATTTTGTATTTTTTAGTGATGCATCTTAATTATCTGGATTATTTTGTATTTTTTAGTGATGCACCTTAATTATCTGGATTATTTAGTATTTTTTAGTGATGCACCTTAAGATGAGTTTGTAATTATTATTATTGTTGTTGTTGTTGTTGTTGTTACTAGTATTATTGTTGTTATTATTATTATTATTATTATTATTATTAGTAGTAGTAGTATTGATTAGTGAAACATAAGTGCATATTTTGAGGTTTCCTTCAATAGTAGGCTGTTTCTAATACAGAAGCTCATGAATGTTACTTGAAGCAAAATCCTGCTCCCTATCTGGTTTGAACAGATTCATATTATGCAGAAGTTTGTCTGTGGAAGCAGTTTGTCTGGAGAAGCGCTAAAGAGACGACAAAGGCTGAAATAATCAGAGCAGTCCAGTGCTCCATCCTCATTTAACATTTATGACCGTAAGTGCGGAGGAGAGGAGAAAATAAAAGAGGGACGTGGAAAGATGGTACAGTAAGTTCTTGCAAGGATTGTGTTTTATTTTGGTACACAGCTGTTACAAGGCAAACGCAGTAACAGTCGAAGTTTGGGTGCGGTTGGGCATAAAATGCAGCGATGATGGAAAAAGGGGCCATTCATGAAACTGCTTGAGAGAATGACGAGAGTGTGAAGATGTCATAGCATTAATTCCATGTGTTCTTTTATAGCTTTATTGTCTTCACTCTTATTTCACCATAAAGAAGTACAAATAAAGAGATTCTCTACTTTTAAGTCAAATGTACACATGCTTCAGTTACATCCAGTTATTAAAAAAAATGTGAAGACTTATCAGAATGATTCTTCTAATCAACTGCAGTTTACAAAGCAAAAAAGCTCACCAATATATTGCACCTGTGGTTCTCATATTACAGGCTTATATTTTATAATTCATTCCTTAAAGAAGGATCCACTGAGCTAAGACATAGTGGAAGAGACTAATATTGTATATTAGATGTGTGTATCCTTTAAAAATTCAAACACACTTCACACAATATAAAGGTTTTTTTTTGCCACTTTATGTCTTTACATTATTTTTTTTGCTCAGTTGCTGGCGTTCCACACAAAAATTTCACAATGTATTACTTTAGTCCATTATAAGCTGTGTTGCTACGTTATCAGTGACATAACAGTTATGAATGACTGCGGAGGGACGATAAACAAAGAGGGGTCATAAAAACAGATTAGCAGGGTCATTTGCTTGTGTTATTTTGTCAAAATCTAAAGATTTGTTTTATGGCATTGCTTCATTGCATGTGTTGAGCTCTTGAGTGTCCTACACGGTGTCATTAATCATCCAAACAATCTGATTGTTTCCTTCCTGTACCAAACTACACTTGTTTGATGCTATGCACTGAAGGATTAATGACTTGTTCTAGAACCTTTACAGTATGAAAATTGTATAATGGGTTCTTTACAATGTCACTGAAGAATAAATCTCCAAAGAACCACTGAAAGTCAAGGTAATTTTGGAACCTATATCTGTGATTATTTGGGTTAAAGTCAGAGAAACATCCTGGACAGGTCACCATTCATTGCAGGGCAAACACACAGACAAGCACACACGTGACTCCACATCGAAAGGCCCTGAGCCCGTTCCAGCTGAGAATCGAACCTGGGATCTTCTTACAAATAAATCTAATGTTTATTTCCCCACTTTCCCCAAATGAAGTCAGTCGTGTTTGGTCTCTGAAGTGATATATGACATACTATCATCGGTACAAACTGAGTACATTAAATAGCAAAATACAGCAGTAGCAGTCATCTTTAAGCCTGTTCTTATGCATGTTATACATTAAGAGACATATTATACACTTATATAATCTGGTAACACCCATTTCAGGGTGATTTAACACTGCTGATTTTACTGTGCACTGAAGAGAGGACAGTGAAAAAGGCTGACCTCATTTGGTCATTTAGAGAACGAGACACTGTTTTGTGTGTGTGTGTGTGTGTGTGTGTGTGTGTGTGTGTGTGTGTGTGTGTGTGTGTGTGTGTGTGTGTGTGTGAGTGTCTGAATCAGAGGGTGAGGTCATTGCAGACACAAACAGACTTTGGTGATTTCATGTTGCTTTGTTTCACTTCTGGCAATGAAAGCGAAAGTGGAACCGGCACACCCACCTATACACACACATACGCAAGTCTCACACACACACACACACTGTTCTCTCCTCTTGTTCAGCCCTAATCCTCTCTTTCACTCTCAGCCTTGATTGAGGAGGTTAATAACTGTGGCTCTGTAAATAGAAAACCATTAGAGGAGTGAGAAATAACAGGAGAAATGGATAACAAGGCGGACATCCTGCAATAATTGTTCATTTCTTCATTTCTCAGACAACAGTTGATAGCATGACATCAATCCCGGTTATTTGCGTGTGTGAGTGTGTGTGTGTGTGTGTGAGAGAGAGAGAGAGAGTGTGTGTTTGAGAGAGAGAGAAAATGAGATGTCATGTGTCCCTGTTTCCATTAAACCACGGTTCATTAAAAGTGCTAAACTATGTCAGCTCTTTCACACAGCTTCTATCAATTCATCAGTATTACACAATCATACGGAAACATCTGGGAGAAATGGAATAGCTGTCCTGAGACCTAAAAAAAACTTGTCATATACCAAACCTAACTGTATTCCAAATTGACTCATGTCCCAGACCTCAAGGTACCAAACATACTCATATCCTAAACTTCCTCTTATATTACACTTTGTCATCCCATATGTACTCAGGTCACGATCTCACATCCTGAGACGAACTCGCATCCCGATTTTAATGCGTAGACCACACTTACTTATCCTTAATGTACACTTAGCTTAGCTTAGTCGCGTCCTTACTTACTCATGTCTTAAACCAAATTATATTCCTCATATTCCAGTTTTTTGCCAGATTGGACAATTCTACCCAACATCTGGGCAGTTTTAGGCTGGATTATTCAGGCTGGATTAAATGTGCTTTGTAAAATGTTGTAAAATGCTCTCTTTTGAAATAGAATAGAACTGCAGTGAGGTTTGAACCTTTTATTAGACCAGTGATGTGATGCTATTGCTAATGTCTAGTATTATGATTAGTATTATTTTTTCATGCACCTTTTTCCCTGGAAACCATTTAAACAATCTCGCAACACAGCCTCCCTCTTCCTCACTCTTGTACAAAACAACCCCTCAAGACTCAGAGTGATCACGACGCTTGTGCCAGAACATCAAAAGGTTCTAAGATCTCTCGCAGCAGAAATAACTGTAAAAACAAGCTGTCAGGTGGCAGCTTATTTTGATTGACTGGGTCTGTGAAGGTCTGCGGAGAACACAGCGAGCTCAGAGGCTGGATATTAAACCAGAGAAGAGTTTATTTTTCACTGAAACTTGAATTGCAATTTCTATTTCAGTATAGAAAGTAATAAAATACATTTACTTGAGTACTGGACTTGAGTAGATTTCTCAGGTACCTCAGAATCAAAATCAGAAAACGTTAATGGTCCTGGAGAAAAATGGTTAATTGCTTTTTTTTTTGTGATGCACCTTAGGTTAATTATTTTTTATATGTATGAACTATAATCCATTACATTTGAATGGCTAACATTGAACTTTTGATTCCATTACTCAATTTCTTTCTAAAATGCAATAGGCCATTATGGTGTAATCACATGAGAGGTTCCTCGCCAGAGGACCCATGGCTATATCTGAAGTCCATGTGTGAAACATTTGTGATAAAGAGAGATCTGCATCGTTTTAAATGTTTACTGTACGTAAACTTCACCAGTGCCTGTCAAAATTCGCCATGTTTAGGTATGCGATAATTTGATTAATTCCCGTAAACATTTTAAATGAAGCTGACTGTGCTTGTAGTGCTTGCAGTTTTTATGCTATGGTTTATCAAATAACTTTTAATGGATTTATTGGGATTTGTCCATCAAGTTGTTTACAGTTTTCCAGCTAACACTAACCAAAGTCACCACTGCTTGAGTGCCGTCCAGATCACATAGTGTGAGTGCATCCTTAAACACTCGGAATCCCAAAATATATGTTTAATCTTTTCAGATAAGCACAAAACTATAAGTAGTGCAGAGGCAATGTTTCACATCAGAGGCAATGCTGTATAATCAAAGTAAAAATAATATCAACTATAACAGTATGTCATGTTTAACACTTTAATGCCAGTCTGAGTTGCCCGAACAGAACTTAGGCAATGTCTTTTATAGAGGAACATGGATATAAGAAGAAGAAATATGAACTGAATACAACTGCCTGCAAGAGAAATCTGAGGCTGGCACATCTTCAAATATCAAATAGACAAAGAAACAAAGCCAGTTTCTCAGAAGTGTGTTGACAATGCAGTACTCAACTTTACAGTTCAGGTTGTCCAGCCTTTCTCTCTTTCTGAACAACCATCCTTCTACAGACCATCCTTTCAAGATCTACAGACAAACTGCACTGTCATTGCATGGTGCAACATTGATAAAACCACCACAGTGATAAACAGATTAAAGAAGAACGTGGAAGACAGCAACTGATTGCTGGACTGCTAGGAAATAGAGTATTATTGAGCTTATGGCACATTGACTGGACAACGCAATGCCCAGCAGTGTGTGGGGACAGTAGGGTACCTCAGTGAAAGTGACAATCTGGTCATATGTGAACACACCACAGCACACAGTGTGAACAGCACGAAATACTTTCTCTGCATTTAATCCATTCACCAAGTGAAGCAGGGGGCAGCCATGAACACGGCGCCCGGGAAGCAGTGTGTGGGGACGGTACCTTGCTCAGGGTACCTCAGAGGTGCCTAGTAGTCTTGGGAATCGAACCCGGACTTTTTGATCACAAGGCGAATGCCTTAACCACTAGGCCACCAGTGGTGCTGTTGACAGTCCTGGGATTCAAACCCACGACCACAGGGACAACTCCCCAAACACCAGGCTACCAACAGGAAATAGGCTTACAAGAAACAGTCATGGCCAGTGCTCTTCAAGTCCCAGGCTCTCTGGAGTAAGGCTATTGGTGCACTACTGGTGCAGAAGTGGTTGGAAAGCACTGCAAACACATTTTAGGCAATAGTGGTGCAGCTTTACACAACAAGATGGAAATCCTTTTATTCAGCCATGGAGCTTATCATGAGAATCGTCCAGGATCAAGGAGAAGCATCTCTGAGAGCTGTCTGTGCTGCACTCAGTGCTCCCATGTCAGTAGTGACTGTTTGTTTTGGAGCGCGCTCTCCTCCTGTTTCATAACCTACAGTGCTGATGCTTACGGTTCCACTTTGCTGAACCTGCAGAGAGGTTTCCAATCACAGTATTTATCTGATAAAGTATTGTGACTGAAAAAAAATTTACTGGTTAGACTAATTAGTAGTGAACTATTATTAGTTAACTAATAATTACTACACTAATTAACTGCACTAATTAATAATTACTACCTGGTCTATGAGATTAAGTATGTCTGATTGTATACTGGCTCTATCTAGAAGATCTGAAAAAACATTTTCATTTTGCTTTTTTTTTAATGTTGCTAAATCCAGTTGCTAAGGCTACAAGGAGAACCCAGCCTTCAGATGGGATGGCTGCTGAACTTCTGTTCTCACTACTTTCATTGCATAGTCATAATGATTTTGACAATGATTATAACGGTTTAAAAAATCATAAAACCTATAATTGTTTCTGATTCAGGCCTCTCTTACATCAGTGATTTCCCAAACTTTGATGAGCCTCTGCTGGGGCCTTGTGACGACTTCTCAAGCGTGTCGGATTTCGTTTTTAACACGAAGCATGCAGACATACAGAACACAACCAAATGACTGTGATGTGCACAACTGAAGGTGCACAGCTGTATCAAACCTGTTGCCCAGATTAAACACAGCCCTGCCTTTAAAAGGTTTTTAGTGCAGCTGGATTGATCTTCAGCCGAAAAAAAAGTGAAGAATTCATTCAAGTTCATCTAAAACTGGTTTTAAATTACTAAAACCAGCTTCTACCTCTTTAACTTCAGTAGATGTGCTTGGGCACCTTGTGGCCCAGTGGTTGGAGTGTTCATAGGTTTGAATCCCAAGATTGCTAGTGAACCTCTGAGGTTCCATTGTGTTCCACTTGGTGAATGGGTTTAAAGCAGAGGAAGTATTTTGTGCTGTTCACACTGTGTGCTGTGGTGTGTTCATGTTTGACAGAATGGTCCTTTTGCTTACTTTACAAGTGCCTCGTCTAATCAGACTGAGGATTTTCTCTCTTGTCCCCACTATCACCTGTTAGGTGGCTGTGTAGCTTTATCCACAAGTAAGTCAGTGCATTCAGTAGGTTGTTTCAGAGTCATTACAAAATTCATTGACATAAAAAAAAAGTAAAAAAAGTAAGTACTCTAGTACTTTTACTGAAATAAAAAACAGACTAAACAAGATTCATTTGTGTTGGAGTGATATGTAACTCATATAATGGAGCAGCACATAGCAGCGATATTATACAAAGTACTAGTTCTTCTTTGCTTTACTTGTGTGCAATTGTTACATATTCTATTTGAGTATTAAATATTGCATTCACAGTGTTTTGATCATATATTTTCCAACAACATTCATTTAATTAACTTATGGATGAAGGAGACCTGGCAGGTGAGGTTCTTTTAATATATTTGGACTTGGCTGAGAAGGTTTCACACATCCATCAATTCACCCACCCAGTCACCCATCCATCCCTCCATCCGTCATCCATATATTCAACAAGCCAGCCAGGCATCCATCTACAGTCATTTTAACTATGATGTTACTGTCATGTCTGATTGATTGTTACAAGACAGAATCCAGTAGCATGTCTGATAACGCAGGTTGTAACTTCACTCAGAATCTGACCCTCTTTCTATTCTCCTCCACATCTAACAGTTTGGCATTGCTTGCTGCTTTTACTGAAAGTGATAGATCAGCACTGATTCATCATATATCAAGAGGACAGGTCTGGCACCCTTTCTACATTATGCAATCTTATGGCAAGTCGAACTGTACAGACAAGGGATGAACATTTCCACATAGTGCTATATGCTTTTTTTCCTCAGAGTTCATTTCAGACACTAGGCATGTCTTGGCTTATTGGCTACATTGAGAAAATGATGAAAACTGCGTGAGTTTGATCTTGAACTAAACTGTTAAGCTTTAAAATTGACTTTAAATAATGTATGCTCTAAAGGGCCAGCAAATAATCAGAAAACATGCCTTAAATCTATCCAGACACCATTCTAGACCACACCCATCCTCCTCTCTGCCAGGTCAAATTCAAATTGTGCATTCTCTCAACTCAATAAGCAGCTGCAGTAATAAACACCTCTGTGCTTTACTGCTTTCTTCATTTGGTAGTTCTTTATTTTATTTTCAGTTTAAGATTTCTTTGTAGCCCTATGGCCAATTCTCTCCTTTTATTTTTTCAAATGTTTGTCTAATTTTGGTTATTTTATTCTGCTGCAATTTTAAACGTGCTGTTTAACATAATGATGACTTGACTTTAAAGGCAGTGTTGAAAGTGTTGCTAATTTAGCCACTAAAAGGTTTACTCTAACTGTTGAACTCAGAAGAAGTGCATCCTCCTGTGTCTTCAGGTTAGGTCAAATTCCACACTTCTTTTCAAACTCTTAGTATACTGGGCATCTGATTTACAGGCACACCAGTCCTGAGGGCTTGTCAGACATTCTGCTGCCTAACAGTTTCTAAGATACATTTGGACAGTCAGTATTTAAGCAACATAATATTTTTCTCTCAAATTGTTTAGTTCCCCTTTGCTTTGAGAGCAAATTATTAGATAGCATGGATAATGAACACATATGACTCAGCATGTTTTTCCACCCAAATTATCACTATTACACAGGTCTTTTTGCCTCTAAACTGGACATTTTGAGGCATGATTTGGCTATGAGTGATCCAGAACTTGGAACTGAAATATCATTTTTGGTGCATGAAAGTATTAAGAGGATTTACATAATAATATTATAAAATTGTATTACAGTAAACATCTGGCAACAAGTTTTCAAATAGAAAAGTGTTACGTACAGTTATAAATAACTGTAACTAAGCTTACTGTGAGGCTTACAGAGAGAATAGTAAAAATCCAGCTCATCCGGATTGATAATACGAGTTAACCCAGTGGATAAATTTTTACCCATTAGGACAATATTACAAACGCTCATGAGCATATGGGTTTATATAACACTTGAAACCAATGTAAAACATGAACCAGGACAAATAAAATTGTTTTGAGGTTTGAATTCTAAATGGCTGCCTTTGTTTATCTAAGCTAAAAACTTTCCTTTTAATTATTCAGTGATCCCATTTGGTCATTGGAGTCTTGTGTGATGTTAGCATGGCATCAATGACATCAAAAAACATGGTGGTGGTAGTGTCATGGTGTATGAATGCTCCTTACACTTTAGGTAAGGAGCCGTCTATCATGTAAAGCAGACAACATAGCACTTCCATGTTTTACACTGATTAACGTTATTGGTATTATTTTTTATACTATATTGATCCATTAGAATTACTTTAGTCTTGTGTATTTAACCCATTCAACTGAGTGAATTAGTGGGCTGCCAATAATGGTGCCAATGCAGCAGTGTGTGGGGACAGTAAAGTGTTCATTTGTCATTCCTGAACATAGCACAGAACACAGTGTAAACAACGTAAATTTCTTTCCCTGCATTTAACCAATTCACCAAGTGAAGCAGTGGCCAACCACCGATGCAGCGGTACCTCAGTGGTCCCACTGGCAGTCCTAGGATGCATGCAGGGGCAACTCTTTACCCACCAGGTTACCAGCTGCCCCTAGGATGTATTAGAAAAAAATTGCTAATTTGGATTTGTATTACAATTGTATGGTATTTATGTCTCAATTGTAATTAAGTCCTTGGGTTCGAATCCAAGGACTGCCAGTGGCACCATTGAGGTCCTCTCGAGCAAGGTACAATCCCCACACACTGCCCGTTAAAATAGTGTTGGGTAAACTTGTACACATGTGAATGGTCAAATTACTATACGTTTGTGTTGTCTAAAAGATAGTATAGATACTGCTGAATTTGACTACTGTCAAGGATGAGTCCTGAAGCTTTGTGAGTGATCGAAGTTGCCCACCAAGTGGGGGGCTCCGTGTCTGTGAAGCCCCCCTCCCCACGCATCAGTCAGGATGGTTTGCCCCAGCAGTGCTGGCTCCACTCCGGACCCTCCGCTCATGCAGGGCTGCAGCTCTGAGGCTCATGTGCAGGTACTCCTCTCTCTTATCATTCTATTCTGCACACAGTCAGGCATGTGTATGTCAGGCATGTGTATGCTTTTAGTAGGTTTTCGATGGTTACAGAAATTTACTAGACTTTCAAACTCAAGCGTAATGCTGTATAACCTCGAAGAGTTTGGCCATAACAGTGCAGAGTACTTTTCCTCAAGTGTTTTGGATATTTACAGTCGGTGCATTCTACGAATACAACGTAGTCTTTTTTCTGTTTCTTTGCTGTGCGTTGTTTTTTCCTCTTCTCCTTTCGTTTTGTGCATAAATGAATTTTGCTTTGCACTTCATGCGACATGAGGTTCACGTGCAAATCCACGTCTTTGCAGTTGTTGTGTGGTTTCTCTGGACTTTAGCAAACGCCTTTTTCGCAGCAGTTTCGGAAGGAACGGCAAACACTAGAAAACCAGATCTTGCATCTTTTTTCTGCTGTGAAACTTTTTTAACTTAAAGAAGAGGCATATGGCTGATAAGGCGCTAACGTGTTAGACTCGAAAGGATCAGAAATGTAATTTTCCGCTAGGGGGCGATGTTGAGTAGTGTTTTGGAATGCAGGTGGGCCTGAATCAAGTCAACAGCCAACTGCTCCTTCGCTTCAGCATTCATTCTGCATTCTGAGCTGCCCACATTTGTGCACAGAGCTGTCCCTGAGATTTTTTTATTCACAGTCTTTTAATATAAGTAATCAGTTTGAAGGGACACTATAAAACTACTGTAACACTACTATACAAAATTGTACCCTTAGATTAATTTCCCTATGTTCCCTATTCGTTTACCATTTTCCTCATTTACTTGGACAAGGAAGACAAGATAATAAAAAAATACTTTTATTTATCTAGAAGGAAATTATTGTATTTAATTCTCAGTGCAACAATAAAGAATAAGAAATAATAAGGCAATAGAAAAAATGGAGACACACAATAAACAGTGGTGCAAAACATTGAGAAGAACTTTCATGTAAGAAATAACAGTGCAACACTGACATCACTGTGTGTAAAGATCAGTAAAATGTGCAAAATGGCTGCTGAAAGTGACTTAATGTTGAAGCTATACAAATAAATGCAATATAATAGCAGCGGTTGAGAAAGTAGTTAGATTAACATTCAGTCAATCCACGGATTACACAGTTGCACAAATTAAACAGTTGAGTTGTATTATGCTCTGGAAAAAAGCGTTAAATACATAAAAATATCTTCTAGTTTACATTTCAAATAAGATCAACTGTCTTTTCATGCTGCTTTACACACTCTTGACATTCTCTGAGACTGTATTGCTGTGTTTGTGGTGCAAAATTTAGTTTGTTTTTGAGCATAAACCTACAGATGTTATCATTATGAAAAATACAGATAAAGTTTGGTGTGTTTTTTTGACTGATATTGTGCACAGGAAAAGCAGGGGGGGGCGTGGATTTACACACGATCAGTTGTTTCTATGACCAGTATAAAAGACCAATACTGAGTGGGACATAAATAAAAGAGTTTTTGACATTGTGCTAATTGAATGCATACTGTATTCAAGTAGCGAATAAATTGTTAGTTTATTCTTCCAAGTTTTCCTTCCAAAATGTTTTACATTCATTAATATCAACAAAAACTGTAAATAAGGGTGTAAATGCTTCAGTGGTATGGTCCTATACACAAAACCACTGGCATTAAAATTCAAAACAGTGCAGAACATTTCCATAAATGTGTGTGCTTTCAGGGCAGTGAAGCTGTGCACTCCTTTGTAGTTCTGCTATTAGATGTGTACTAAGCAGACATTCAAATTCACCTGGGATGCTGGGAAAATGTCCCATCACTTTCCGTTGAGGGCCAATCCATCCCCCAGGCTGATACATTTCCTCAGTCCACAAATACAGTACGGTGTACTTCTGTAAAGTCACAGTTCAGAGATCACGGCCTCAGGCGTTCCCAGATTCTTTTTAGAACCAAACCAATAATTGTTCGCGGAAATTCCTGCAAATTCGCGGAAACTGCAAATATCTTGCGCCTTTTTATTTTCTGCTTTTTTTTGTGGTAGTGAATAATATTTTTAAATTGTTAAGAAAAATATAATTTACTAATATGAATGTAAATTCAGCTAAATTTCCATATAAAATATAATACAAAGCCACCGTATACGAAAGTGCTGTACTCATATCCGGGAGGTTTGAAAGTAGCCAATCTAAGAGCAGTATTCATTTCTCCTTGTTGCTGATTGGCTGCTCCCCTGTGATGCTACTCTGGCTGCTGCAGTCCAGCATTCCAGCTACATAAGAGTTTTGCGTTGAGCTTTCTCAAGTTTACCTTTTTTTTAAGGGTAATGTATTAAGCAGAGCTAAAATGAAATTAAAGTGTTTTCGGAGCACAATTAGGGGCATATTTAGGGACTAGACTATAAAATTAGGCATTTATAGGCCTTTTTTTCCACATCACAAATTCATGTTTTTTCACAATGTGTGGGTCCTCTCGAAACGTGACCCCATGCGAATTTTGGGTATCGACTGTCCCCCATTCAGTGTTAGCAAATACAGTTGCCACTCCCACTTCACCTCCTGTCCTGGTCAACATACGTGGTAACATCCTATGAAGCCCCCCACAACACATACCAGTTTAACCCCCACTCTTTACCTTAGCAACTAACAGGCTGCTATTTTATTATTTTTATTTTTTAAAGAGGAAATTGTATTTCAAATAGTATGGTCAGGACCAGTAAGGTATCTCCAATTCTCCAAATCATTTTTCGTACTATTATTTGGTCTCCATAAGGATACACACACACACACACACACATACAATTTCACCAGGTGTCCGTTAACAGTAGACAGAAGTCCCACCTCAGACGTCTTGTCTGTAGGGTGCTATAACTTTTATGCCAAAAGAAATTACCATGCAAATCAGTCACACTAATATTTATAGGGAAACTGCCTGCCAGAGGCCGTCTCATGGTCAGACTCATCTAATTGATTTACCGTAGGCTTAATATCGCACAGAGAGCAAAATGCACCTCATGGTGTCATGAATATTCATACAGCACTTGCATATTGTCTGTTCTGTTTCTGTTTTCGTCCCTGAATTGTTGCTGGCGCTGCTGTTCATATGCTAATCAGGAGTTACAGGCCTCATTGCTGATGAATGTATGACGGCCCTGCTTGACTAACTCATGGAGTGTCACAATTTTGGCATGCAGTGCTCGCACGTCAGGGTCATCGCTCACACTTTATCTTGATGGTTCCCAAAGCCGTTTCTACAAATATTCAAAAGTAAATATCAAGGAAATTTGAGGTGTCCTTCTTTTTTTGTAATAAAAGTGTGCAGAATAACATACACACATTGTTAACGTTTCAAAACTCTTTACTCCCCTGTCCATAGAGTCTGTAAATGGAAACCAAGATTTTTATTGTTTCTGTGAGGCCACAGAAAGCTAATTTCTATATTAATTTCTATATTCAACACTATTTTAATACTTTAACCCTGCCTATTCACCTTTTAAGCGTGTGTGTGTGCATATCTATAAATATATATATACTGCTCACAAAAATTAAAGGAACACTTTTTTTATTGGGCCTGGCATGAAATCAGTTAAACCTGTCTGATAAT
>JBBJLR010124261.1:0-18602 GCA_037577145.1 Brachypetersius gabonensis | reverse complement strand
CACACACACACACACACACACACACACACACACACACACACACACACACACACACACACACACACACACAAGCCACAATCATACAGTAAAGCAAACTGTAATTTTACATGTTGTTTGTTCTGTAGTATATGGACATCAGACCCATTTTCTAAGTTATGCTACACTAATTTCCATGGTTACATTACATTTATTCCCATGGTTACAGCACACCCATTCTGATTTTACCCTACCCCCATTTCCATGGTTACCATACACCTGTTCTATCTTTAATCTACACCAGTTTCCATGGTTACACAACACCCATGCTACCTTTACCTTACACCCATGTCCACGTTTTCACAACACCCACATCTTCTCCCTGGTTACTTTACACACGTTTCCATGATTATTCAAGTTTCCAGGATTACACTAGACTTATTCCTGTCTTTACCCCACGCCCCCATTTCCATGGCTACACTACAACCCTTTCATCATTACAGTACACCTGTATCCATGGTTACACAACACTCATTCTATCCTTGCTCCATACCCATTTCTATGGTAACAATGCACTTATTTGTATCTTAACCCGACACCCGTTTCCATGTTACTTTACACTAATTTCCATGATAACGTTACCTCTGTTTCCATGGTTACAATACTGCACCCATTTCCATGGTAACTAGCATTAAGTGACGTGTTGTGAGACAACATTTCCATTACTGGCTGGATGTTTTCACAGTAAAACTGAAAAGGACATAAAGTTGTTTAAAATATTCAGAACTGTAAAGCAGAAGAAGAGAGTTGATGTGGATCATCTGATGAGAGGAAGATTGTATTGCTAGCTCAAACTTTTAACAGCTGTGCAGTGAGACAGGCTGTTAACACACAATGGCCTGTTGCTAAAGGATCTGCCTAAGAATTACTGTCATGGTGTTCTACACCACTGTGCAAAAGCCTTGAGCCACCCCACACTTCCTTACACTTTCCTAACTTCTTTATATTCAGAATTATATTCATATTCAATTATATTCAGGGCTTATATCCTACATTTTCCTGTACTTGTTTTTCTTTGCTCTGCATTTTATGACCATTATCATGATCATTTTTCCAAATTAAATTGGGGTAGTACTGGACCTTTAATGAAGAGACATGTGCAAATGAGCTCTAATCTGATTGGCTGCCATGTATTTTAAACTGCAAACTCAATGCAAATGACTGGAAATAAGGTGTGTTCAAGCTCCTCGTTATGTTTAAAGTGATTTTACCAGTCTTCTGTACAATCTTGTCTTACCTAGCATTAGTAATTATGAACCAATGTATTTGTGGGCGGAGTCTGGAAGGCAGAATATAACTAAGAGGTCTCACTTAGCATCTAATTGGTGGATAAAAATAGCAAAATCCAATATCTAAATATTAAAAGAAGTAAATATTGAACATATTACGACACAACCCTGGGATATATATATACAAACCCATTTACAAATATGTGATACTTAGTCTTGATCCACCCCACATTTCTTTGAATCACCTTGTTGATGCAAAAGCACTATTTTACACCTGTCAAACTCTTATTGTTGGCAAATTGAGTAGATTGAATGAAAGTAATGGAAACAAATGTTTTACTGTGACAAGCTGCAAAATGCCTAAAGAAAAAGGAGTTCCAGCCACTCAGTATTCAGCACCAACAGTATACTGATCACCACCCATCACCACCATCTGCACCTGTTTCTTCACTGGTTCAGGTCTTAAGTCCTTTGTTCTGCTTGAATGACTCATATGTATGTCACCATGTGGCTTAACAAACAAAAAAACATGGGACTGGTTCAGGGACTGGAGAACTATTCCTCAAGACTACATTAAAAACAGAATGAGAGCCTTTGGAAGTAAAATATGAAAGAATCTGTGGGGGGTCATGACGTTTTCACAGTAATGTAGAAATCTCCTTCATCTCGCCCCCTTTCACCCCCTCCATCTCTCATTCCTCTCCATTCATGCCTGGCCAGGTATCAGTCTCACTTTAATTAAGTCTCCTATAGGAGCGTCTGTTTAATCTCCGATGTGGCACAGCAGGGGTCAAAGGTCAAGAAGGAACACACAGAGGATTGAACATAAAGCCTCTGTTCTCCTCCAACCTGCGACCTTGGTGGCTGAACCCAATCTCACCGGCTTAGACTTTCATGTCTTAGACTTATTCTTCGCATATAAACTCACATACACACAGACATGCACACAAACACATACACACATATTTCTATACAACAAAGTGTATAGGAACAGGTACCATCACTGGCCACTCATACTATTATTACATTATTTTAACTTACTGATTTTACTGTGTTTTATAAGGTATAATAATACGAGAAGGTCATGAGGATCAGAACACACACCGAGAATCAACAGATTTTCGTAGCTACAGTTTCACTGTACACTAGCATGCTTGAGCTATAGGAGAGGGGTTTCTAATAAAGTGGCTGAGGGACTGTTAAAAGGCAAAAGACACTTTTCGGCAGGTCTACAGGGACTGTGCTGTACCTAAACTGCACCGCAATGTGAAGAACATGCAGCATGTTTTGATTTTCCAGTGTACCTCAGTCCAGTAACAGTGTTTCTGACACTGTAACTCTCTCCTCATAGGTCGCCCCAAAACCGCATCAATGGAGTCGAACCAGCAGAAAGATTTTCTGTCAGAACAGCTGTTGTTATTGTGGTCTTCAATTTTTATATTCTTGTTTGAATTATTTGTTTTTATCTTAGCATTGTTTAGCTATGCTAACTTGTTAGTGATATCCTGGTACACCTTTACCTTTCTTTCAGCATTAAAGGTAAATTTGTTAGCATCATGGAAAACTCCCACTGAAAATGATCTTTCTAACAGATAGTAGTGCTTGTACTTCCAAGCTGTTTGTTGATTCTGTAGCTGTCTGTAGTGGCAACATTTCAACCAAATAGAAAGCGGGAAGGCAGACTGTGACCCACATTTTGCCTCGGGCACAGCTAAGGTACTGGACACTTTATTTGTTATGAAAAAAAACCCAATTTTTCATGGTACGCTGCAGTTCCTTGTGGTAGTGGAAAAGCGCCAAAAGTTGTAAAACTAAAATTTGAACTCCAAATAAAGCGTGTTTAAAGACACAGCAAAATACAAAGACATTTAAATGAGGAGCCCTGGCCCCGTGTCGTTGCCATGACAACACTTTTTATTATCAACTTGTTGCTCCCTGGTGGTCTCATGTATAACAGTAGATCGGGGTCTTCACAGCAGACAGTAAACCATAAACTTGACCTTTTCGATCTTTGTTCGGAGCTCCAGGGTGAAGAACGACTCAAGACTTAACGTAACACTTCAGCGTAAAATCTAATTTACAGCCCTCCATTCCTTCTGTCTAGTTTATCTCACATAACGACACACTCTGTCCCTCTCTCTCGTGTGTTTGTGTGCATGAGTGCAGTGAAAGCTTGCCTGTTTGTGCATCCATGAGTGTGCGTTTGCTTGTTTGTGCTGTGATCGGAGGAGCATAATAAATACGCTTGAATATTTTTCACGCGCAGGGGAGGAGGACCATTTCTCCTGCCACCTTACAATTATCGACTGTTTGACCAGAACGAGCAACTGCCTATGGAGCTTAACATACTGCAAAGTACCTAAAGATACAAGGAGCCTAGATAAAAGAGTTCCAACCACTCAGCATTCAGCACCAACAGTATACTGATCACCGCCTGATCATCTGGAATCATTTGCTCCTGTTTCTTCACTGGTTCAGACCTTAAGTTAGATGTGCTCTGTTATGTTTGAATGATTCATACATAGATCACTGTGTGGTTTAAGCTGGTCATGTTCAGGGACTGGACTGAAAATGACAGTCTTTGAAAATCCTTCAGGAAGCCTGGAGAACTGTTCCTCAAAAACATTTAAAAAATCTGGTTCACTGGAAGCAAAATATGGATGATTTCGGGGCCGTCAATCATTTTGCACAGTAGTGTATATGCAAATCATGAATAAAGAGCAGAAGATCATTCATTCATCTGAGGTTTATTGTGGTTTGTGGAGTTAAAACGTAAAAGTTTAGCTAGAAGAAGCCCCCCACCCTTTACCCATTAAGACATGCAGGTCCAAATGTTTTGCACTCTCAAGAGCTTGGCCTTCAGTGTAGCCTATAAATATCAAGCCTGTCAAAAATGTGATAAAACCCACACCTTTATTATAACGCTAATTTCTGATGGCATGCCCATGAGATGCCATCACTATGGTTGCAGTAAGCTAATAGCATTGCACATAGTAACCTGTGTCATCGGTTCTAAACTGGACGACTGAAGTGTGTATAAGTGGTTCTATGTGGATCTTGTAACAGACATGAACATGTTTGTGACTTTGTGTGCAGCATTTCTACAGAGAATCCTTCTGTAAACAGTCACACATCTGACACAGATCCACCGGTTACACCATCTGACACACACATACGGGTTAAACCATCTGACACACACCCACGGGTTAAACCACCTGATAGACACATCCACCGACTGGTTAGACCATCTGACCCACATCCACTGGTCAGACCATGGATGATAGTAAGTAGTACCTCATGATATTTGGGTTTTGGTATGATATTACTGTGATACTTTACATTTACAATACATTAAGTATTGCGATGTGATTCTGCATTATGTTGTGATTTATTTCTCTCATATACAAATTAAATGCTTTATAAAGAAAACAACTTAATTCACCTCACCTTCCCAATTTCTGCAGTGATGCAAGTGAAGATCGAGGTCTTGCGCTCTCTCGTGGACTTCAGAAGCCACGTTATCAGAGTAGACGTCTGTACCAAAATAAAAATATATTAAAACATTTTAGAAAATAAGGTTAAAAAACAAATATCAACATTTGGTACTGCTGTACTAATAACACCATGCTGAAAAATATTGATTTTGCAGTTTCTATTTTCCTTCCACCTCTAAAAGATACATCCTTGCCAATTAACTCTATGTGTAAGTTGTCACACACTCATGTGGAGGTGTCAGTATTGTCTAATAGACTCTCCTATGCAGTTTCTGACACTGTACGACTCACTGTTACCTACAAAAATACTTAGTGTAGATATAAACAATAGCTGCCAATTTCAAGCTGTGTTTTATCTGCAATTAATAATGGGTAAAAGTGCTAAAACTGGAGAGGCAAACTGTGACATCTTTAAATGTTTTAATTGATTAACCACATTCAGAATAAAGAAGAGATTGTGTCATTTTGATTCATTCCCTGGCCGTTCCTTAAAGACATTGATTTATGACTAAGGCCTTAGAGGAACCACAGAGAGACACACAGGAGATACCCTCCATCTATCATAACATATCATCACTTTTCTGGTATAAAACGTCTAGAAATATTAAAATGCACATTCATTCCCCATCCATACAATCCATATATGGAAACTAAGCTGAAAAGCTGCCTATCTTCAAGTCACAGTTTTTGTGATGTCACAAAACCAAGACATTATTATTATTATTGTTATTCCTATTTTATTTATTTTTGTATTCTGTATTTTACCACAATAAGTTGCATTTAAATGTGTTTGTACAGCTGTACAATGACAATAAAGGTATGAGATTTGATTTGATTGACATATATCTCCATATTCCGACTATACCAGTTTAGCCCCATCCATTCATGCTGAAGTTCTACGGAGTGTTTCTGCCCTGTATCTTCTAAATGAACTCTAAAACAAAATGTATGAAAAATTATATATTTGCGTGAAAAAGCACAAAAAAATATATAGGATATCGGTGGCTTCTGTGAATTTGCAGGGTTTTCTGGACCTCGATTCATTAGAACAGCCAGTAACTCACCTGGAGCTGTGATTGGTCATCCTTGTCAGAAACACTGTGATTGGTTAAACTGACTCATTTGCATATTGCAGCCTTTTATAATATCAGTACTGTAGAGATTGACATCACCATGGCGATTAATAGGTGATACATTAGCCAGCTCTGCCTGTCTGTTTCTATTGTCAGGACCTTCCAAACACAAACACACACACCCACACACACACTCTCCTAAAGAGCTTACTGTATGTAACGGAAGCAAAGGATTTCAGAGTCTTACTCACTGACACCTTCGTTAATAAGCAACAACGTGAAAGCTGATGAGTCAGCGAAGGACAGATGGCTGTTACTGGGCATCCAGATGGCCAACTACCCCAGTCCAATCAGGGTCCCCCTGTATATTAACTACATACAGATAGCTTAGCCTGTCCATACAAACCTCCCACTAACCAGGAAAACCCTCACTGACCTCGTGATTTCAGTAATGGTGCTTTTCCACTGGCACAAGGAACCGTGCCCTACCACAAACAAACGTTGTTTCATTACTAATAATGTTTCTTTACCCAAACTGCTCAATGGCAGGTCCAAAAGCAGGCCACAGCCGAGCATTCTGATTGGTCGAAATATTATCACAACATGGAGACATGGTTTTCAACAATGGAGATAAAAACTAACAACTGGGAGGTTGATGAAGTACAAGCACTACTGTCTGTTTGGGCTGAAGATACATTTCAGTGGGAGTTTTCTGTGACACTAACAAATTTAAGTTTAATCCTGTGAGAAACGCGAAGGTGTACCAGGACATTGCTAACAAGTTAGCTGGGTTACTTCAAACAACAAAAAAAAACTCAAACAAGACTATAAATAATAAAAGGCCACAATAACAAAAGCAGAACTTTCGTTCACTTGATAACGACCATAAACTGTGGAGAGAGAACTGCGCACCAGAAACACGGTAACCGGGCTGAATCAGCTGTGCAAGTCACTTTTATTCTATTGAACACTTGCTAACACGGATTCACAAAACATTTTGGCAGGCCCAGATTGAACAGGTTAACCATAGGGATGCTGGGCTGTTTTTTTGTGGTTGCTCTATTGTCATAAATGGATTTCAAGCTATGTTTACCAGCTATGCTAATTTCTAGCACCCGAATGGGATTCTAGTTGTATGTTAGCACAAAGCTAACTGTACTGCAGATGAACATTATTGGTTCTATATTTCTACAGTGACTCCTTCAGTAAAGAATAGAATAGAGCTGTTGCTGTTCATCATCTAACACACTGACTACTGGTTCGACCATCTGACACACATTTGCTGGAAGACCGCCTGACATATACAGACTTGTTAGACCACTAAAAACCCCAGAAGGACTAGAGAGATGTTCTCCCCTCATAGTAACTGGCCACCGCCACTGTAAGCCAGAACATGACTGGCTGACTCCTCTTCCTCGGTAGGACTTCAGTCCAGCACCTAAAGGCCTGACCAGTGTTAGAACTCACTTACGTTCTTCTTTCTATGGTAGTTACAGTACAGTCCCACAGAGGGGACTGCTTTGGAACTTAATCCTGTTGTTTCCAAAAAATGTAATATGAAATAAAGACAGTCCTGCAGAACCTTCAGTGTTTAAATACAAACAGGCAGTGTTTCCTTTTGAAGCAAGATGGCTGGTGCGGTGGCTGGCAGGCTTTTTCATTTTGTCGACCGGATGACGGGTGTGAAGAGTGATTTCAGTTTGTTAAATGAATGGAGGGCAAGTTTTTATTTTTTTGTGAGCTCCCAAAAGTGACTAGACCCCCTATGTAGGCCTAGAAGAACCTGAGGGTTGTTTACACACACAGATGCTTGTAACAAAAACAACTAAAACCAAGGCATGAAAACTATTGGAAAGAGAATGATCACACACATTTGGACTCAAGTAAGAGAGGGAAACCAGTGGAGCTCCATGTCAATAAAGCTCCTGCAGTGATCACAGAGACTGCAATTACACACATATTAATCCCCTAAAGGCCACTTGCTCTGAGGCATGACTGTACATGCTTACACATTAAAAATAACACTGAGAACCTGACATAAACAGAACGAACCCTATAGACCTGCAGATCACCGAATCCTGCTCCAGGCCTTGGAACCACGCTGATATTACAATACACAGCATTTGGCTTCTTCTCCATTAGGCAGTGAGGTTTCACTCAGCAATGCCAATATAAAGGGCCTCTGAGAGCAGGAGGCTCAAGGTTGCTGCTGTTCTTGCCCATTCATCCAGGTTGGGGGCATTTCTAAAGAGCAGGTGCACTTTGTTGGGAAAATACTCAATTTCCTCACCTTTCAGAGGAGCAATTTTAGGCAGGTCCATCCTTCAATGAGCAGCTCTGGAATCCACCAGCATTCGGCCAGGCAGCTCCAGTCCACCCATTAGTTGTGGGCTAACCAACCCTTCACTGGGCAGTTCTAGGATCAGTCACTTTCCATTGGTAATCCACCCTTATTGAACAACTCCAGGGCAGTTAAAAGTTTGTTCATTTCGGTGGGGCATTTCAGGGCAAGAATCCACCATGTGGTGGGGCAGCTCTGGGCTACTTCAGGGCTACTCTGTGCTTCAATAGGTAGTTCTAGGCTAACCTACCCCTCTATGGGACAGTTCTAGGCTGGTCTACCTTTCTGTGGTCCAGTTCTAGGCTAATCTACTCTTCTATGGTAAAGTTGTAGGCTAGTCTACACTCTTGTGGTGCGGCTCCGGGCTAATCTACCCTTCTGTGGTGCTGTTCTAGGATATTCTACCCTTCTGTGGGGAGGTTTTAGGCTAATCTACCCAACATTTAGCCAGGCAATCAATACATATTGTAGGCATGTCTAGTCTCAATTGACTAGTCTACCCTTCAATGGGTCAATTCTGGGCTAAAGCACCCTTTTGTGGGGCAGTTGTGGGCCAGTCCAAAATTCAACCAGGCACTCAATGCACTCAATAATACATAAGTCTAATCTTCAGCAGAGAAAGCTCAAAAGCTTTGGACTAGTCCTGGATTTCTCAACCACTGGGTTTTTGAGGCTATTGGTCCGCAATTGTTTACTTAAAGTCATGTAACGTGGCCAAGTGGGCCTTGGCAACATGCCGTGATAGATAGGTGGGCCTTAATGTTAAAAAAGGTTGAGAATCATTGGACTAGTCCATCTTCAACTGGGCAGATATGAGATCATCCACCCTTTTATGGGGTACTTTTATGGACATAGATAAGATATAGATAAGACTAATCTTCAGTATAGAAACCTCAGCGTTTAGCTAAGGGTACTTCAGTGAATAGCTAAGACTACCTGTCAGTGGTTAGCTAAGACTACCCATTAGTTTACTCCTTATTGGGGCAGGTATAGACTAACCCACAGTTCACTGTTCACCCACAGTTCAGTGTGGCAGTTATAGTCACGTCCAGGGTACAATAGAGCAGTTATATGTTAGTGCCTCTCTCACTAGAGCAATGAGTCTAGTATACAGTTAAGCAGGGAAGTTGCTCCCCCTGTCACTGGGGCAAATACCCAGGTATATGCACATCATGGGCCACATCAATTCGAAAACAGTCCACTGTGACAGATATATGCTAGTCCACAGTTCAGTGGGGCAGACACTGGCTTGTCCTGCTGTCGTCGGGGTAAATGTATTGACCGACACAGGCGATTCCTCCCATTGATGGGGCGGTTATACTCTAGTCCCCTTCTCGGCGGGGCGGTTTTAGGCTAGTCCACTATCCAGTAGGGCTCCTAAAGGCTAGACTGCACACCAGTGGGGCAGCTATAGGACAGTCCACAGATCAGTGAGTTAAGTCTAGGACACAGATATACATCCATCATAGGGCAGACATCCCAGCCTTGAATGGACAGTTCAGTGAAACAAACATAGACTTGAACAGGGCAGTTATACTTAAGACCACCCTACAGAGGGGCAGTTATGGACAAGTCCACTTTTCAGTGGGGCTGTTGTCGACTAGCCTATGCAACATTGTTATAGACTAGTTCACCCAACAGTGGGGCAGATACTGACTAGACCACCCTACACTGGGGCAGTTACAGATTAGTCCACCATAGTCCACTCTTTAATGGCGTAGTTATAAACTCGTCCACCCTTTAGTGGAGTAGTTCAATCCACAGGGGGGCAGTTATAGACTCGTCCATCCTACATTGGGGCACTTGTGGACTAGTCCACCCTACAGTGAGGCAGTTATTGACTAGCTCACACTTCAGTGGGACTGATACTGACTAGTCCTGCCAACACTGGGGCAGTTATGGACTAGCTCACCCTCCACTAGGGTAGTTATGGATTAGTCTAGGGTAGTTATGGATTAGTCTACCCCACCCTCCACTAGGGCAGTTATGGATTAGTCTACCCCACAGAGGGGCAGTTATAGACTTGTGACAAATACAGGCTTCAATTGGGCACTTATTCTCTGTTAGACCCTTGAGTGGGGCATTTATAGACTAGTCCACCCTTCAGTGGGGCAGTTCTTAGACCAGTACAGTGGTTTGTGACCCTGCTAGTGTGAACTTGCCCTCAGCTGTGTAAAACCAGAGCATCCCCCAGAGCTGTAATCTCACTCATATTAAATCCCCTGAGCTGTGTGTGTGTGTGTGTGTGTGTGTGTGTGTGTGTGTGTATGTGCGTGTGTGTGTGTGTGTGTGTGTCACACCGCACAGTCCTGCGCCATCATGTCACGCTCACATGAACGCGCATGGTCGGCTGTCATGATGAGCTCAGGCTCGCGCACAGTGTCCCACCTACCTTTCCCTGGACAGCTCTTTCTCCTTCTCCTTATGTTCTGCTCCTCCTGCTCCTGCTCCTCCTGTTCTCCTGCTCCTCCTGCTCCTCCTGATCCTGCTCCTCCTGCTCCAGTAAAGCCCAGATTCTTCCTCAGCCTGATGCGCGCGCGTGTCTGTTTGTATGCGTGCGTGTTATCAGTGCTGAGGCCGCGAGCCTCTGCACTCTCTGATAGCGCCGCGCGCCACCGGGGGGCGGAGACTGCAGGCACGACTACAGTACGACCACGCCCGCTAGTTTGAGATTGGTTTACAGTGTCCCGCCCCCTCTGCCGGGATTGGCTGGGGCAATTTATGATGGACTTCACTTAAACGATCCTCAGTGGAGAAAACTCTATCATCAGCATCACCATTCTCGAACAAAATGTAACTTTTTTAATTATATATATACATCTTTATATACATTATATATAAAAATGTATATATAGACAGGTGAGGGCCCTCAGCGCATTCACACACACTGCCCGGTCCTCACACACCAAACACAGCAGGGGGTTCAGGGCCCCCGCAGCCAGAGCCTGGAACTTTCCTACACACACAGATTCAGATTGTTAATGATAATAATAATAATAATAATAATAATAATAATAATAATAAAAGGTCTATGACCACATAAAACCAGTGCTTAGAGACACCAAAATATTCAGTTTATGGTCTTGGCTCTTAGTAAGCCAGGGCAGGATGATGTTCACAGGATGATTATTTTTCATTTAACAGTGACACACATCTTTTGTGCCAAAAAGTCATTTTATTTGGAATAAAAAAATAGAAGAACAATAGTATGATACTATGACTTCTTTTGTTTTTTTGTGGTTTCCAGTTTTCACTGTGTGTTTTCCAGTGTTTCTACTTATTGTACTGAGTATAATTAAGTGTTTTTGCAGTGTTCTATAGCTTTCCAGTGTTTTCCAGTGTTTTTTGTGAGCTGTGCAAGGCTGTGATTGTGTGTTTGGTGGGTTACTGATCTGGGGTCAGAGGTGTGTGAATAAGTGCTGACCTTTGGTGAGGACTGCAGTGTTCATGATGGTTCCGGCAGCGTTCGCTTTGACCCCCAGATCATCATCATCCAACAACCGGACCAGAACAGGCAACACCTGCTCGTCACACACCTTCCTCTTCCCTTCTACAGGAACACTGAGGGAGAGAGAGGGAAGTCAAATCACATTTACTTATATAGCACATTATCAGACACAAAGCTCATACAGTGTGCTTTTCAGGAATAGAATAAAATTAAAAGATAAAAGAAGAAACAAAAGAATTCGTAAAAAATCTGCAAAAGAAGATTGAAGTGAGAGAGGAGGAGTGAGAGAGATATACAGTAACCCTACACTTATACGCGGATCAGCAGTTGCGATTTCAGTCTCACGCACATTTTTTCTGAGAACCAAACTATTAATTTTCAACTGACATGCGCAGCAAAGGCACGCCCCTTCGTCCTCCTGCTGGGTTGCTAAGCACTGCGCCCTAACAAAAACCCTGCATGAGGACAAGGGGGCATGGCGGACAAGGCCCAGACATCATAGCTTTTTTGTATATTTGTGCTAAATTAAATAAAAATATAACCTAATTATTTTGTAACATAAATATTAACATAAATTCAGCTACATTTCCATATAAAAATAACTTTACGTTTTGGTGCCGTGGACACAAACACAAAGAAAGCGTGTCTTGGGATGGTGAAATACCACTGTACTCAGAAGCGGGAGGTTTGAAAATAGCCAATCCGAGAACATTATTTATTTCTCCTTGCTGCTGATTGGAAAACGCACGTTCATGAATTACAGCATAGTCTGCACTGCGGTGATATCAGTATTTACATTCTACCACTGCTAGAGTTCAGTGTAAACTGTACAGTACTTATCTTTACACATTCGTTAAGGCTAATGAGTTTAAAATGAAATTAAAGTGTTTTGGGAGCATATTTGGGGGCAAATTTAGGGTTTACACTATAAAAATAGACATTTTAGGCATTTTTTACCACATCACAACAATATGTTTTTTTTCACCTCACACGGGTGCTCTTGGAACGTAACCCCCATAAAAAAACGCGGGGCTACTGTGAAGAGATAGAGAGAAACAGAGAGATACAGAGAGAGAAAGTGAGAGAGAGAAAAGAAAGAGAACAAGAGAGAAACAGAGAGAGGAAGACAGAAGAAGAATAAGATAAAGAGAGAAGAGAAAGGCACAGAGAGATGAAATAAATGAGAGAAAGAAAATGAAAGTGAAAGAATGGGAGAACAGAGATAGGGGAAAGGAGAGGAGAGAGTGAACAGAGGGAGAGAAAGTGAGGAGAGATAGAGAGAGAGAGAAGAAGAGAGAGAAAGTAGGAGGGAGGAAGAGAACAAGAAGAAGAGACAAGGGGGAGAAAGTGTGGAGTGTATTAAGGTGGACTCTGAGGGGCTGATCATCTTCAGTTTCTGTGTGTGTGTTTTATGTGAATATGTGTATGTGGGTGTGTGTGTGTGTGTGTGTGTGTGTGTGTGTGTGTGTGTGTGTGTATGTGCATGTGTGTATGTGTATGTGTGTGTGTGTGTGTGTGTGTGTGTGTGTGTTTGTGTGTGTGTGTGTGTGTGTGTATGTGAATGTGTGTATGTGGATGTGTGTGTGTGTGTGTATGGTCCTGACCTGATGGCCATCATGGCGCCGGCTGCTGCTCTGCGGATGTTGACAGACGGGTGTGTGAGTTGTTCTTTCAGTACAGAAACTCCGTTGCAGCTCAGAGCTGACAGAGCGTCAACTCGCAAGCAGCAGCTCAGCGTGCCCAGAACCAGCTCACTAATCTCCTCCGTCTCCACGGCAACCTTCATCACCAACCGGCACACCAGACCCAGAGACACCATACACTCAACACCTACAGAGAGAGAGAGAGAGAGAGAGAGAGAGAGAGAGAGAGAGAGAGAGAGAGAGAGAGAGAGAGAGAGAGAGAGAGTGTTCTTGCATAAGTGTAGAGTTCTTGAATGGGTGTTTAAGAAAAAAGCGTTTTTCGTAAAACTTGTTGTGTGAAAATCGCTCACAGTGGAGGTGAATGGAACCAGACGTCTGCCTCTAAAATCTCCCTCTCAGAAAGATATTCCATGAAATCACGATAATTGTGCCTGAGACGTTGTTCTGCCAGAGTTTTGAGAAGTTTTTTGTCCTAAAACTAAACCTATTCATGATGGAGGGATACATGCACGGCATTGTGAGGCAAAATAGTCCCCAAAGTAAATCTGATTTAGTTCAGATTCTCAACTATTTTACCATTAGAGAGATTTGGAGATTCATTGGGGGTCAATAGTAAGTAAAACCGCTGCATTAGTGTTGAAATTAATAACAATGAAATTAATAACATTTGCAGCTAAACTTTTTTTTTTCCAGACTTAGCAACAGAGACCATTTTGTCAGGGAGTTAGTTAGTGGGTCACAGGTAGACGTGCTCAGTTAGTCTGAGCGTCTGGGCTGGAGTGCCGGGCCGCTGATGCAGCGATCGGGCTGTTCTAGCTCGGACCGCCGCTTTTACTCCTACATTTTACACCAGATGTACTCCGACATGGGTGCCGCCCACACACACTTAAAAAAATACTTAGCTACGGGTATCACCCCGCTTCCATTCCAGTCTCCCCCAATTTTATGTCCCAGAAACGCAGCACTGCTGTAAGATATGTGATTGGTCAGTACGCTCACCTGCAGAAAATTCAGCCATCATTTTTAGCGCTTGGTGTGTGTTTTTCCGACAGACGTCCACTGGCTCGTCCAGCAACTCTGAAAGAGCGCTGATCATACCCAGTCTCAGAAAAGCCTCCCTGCAGACCCAAACACACAACACACTGGCCTAGGAGTTTCTAATAAAGTGACCAGGGAGTGGAAGCACAAGGTGTTTCTAATAAAGTGGCAAATGAAAACGAGGAAAGGAAAAGTTCTGAATGTCAGAAAGACATTATAGACTCACCTGCCCACACTGTGTGTAGTGAACAGATGAAGCACCTCGGTGGTTGTTGTCCTAACTGAGTCATCCTTATCCTTAAGCAGAACCATCAGTCTCTCTAGACACCCTGAACACAATAAACGGCATGACATTACAGATACCGGTGATCAGTATAGAGGTGGTGCTGAATTCTGAGTGGAACACCCTCTAGACACCTTCTGGGCACTTTGCAGCCTGTAACAGTAAAACATTTCTTCCCATTTCTTTCAGTTAATCCGCTCTCTCTCTCTCTCTCTCTCTCTCGCTATATATAAATATAATAATAATGTAATTAATGTAATATAATTTAATATCATATAATAATAATGATGATCAATACCATGGTGGACAGCCTCATAAACTCGTTCAGGATCATGAATCAGGTCTCGCAGCGCCCCCAGCGCCCCCTGCCGGACATTCCGGTCTCCCTCCTGCAGTTCCTCCACAAGCCGCGGGATGGCGCGCCTGCCGAACGCCACCGGAGCCTGTGCCGGGTTAAGCAGCGGGGGCAGCCGCTCCGAAACCCGCGTCCCGGCCATTAAAGCAAAAGTACCCCGATTCACCTCCCGCTGGGTATAAACAGAGGGTTAACGTGTGAAAATATATATGAGGGAAAACTAAACCGAGTTTTTTCACCTGCACTGGCTGTGTTTACAGCCTCGCTCGGTGTTGGTACTGCTGGCGCAGCCTCTTTCGTGTTGCTATGCCGTTGCTAGGCAACCACACGTTAACAGTATCGTGTTGCCTGGCAATAAGGTACACTTCGTAAGTCTCTGCGTACTGCGAGTACAGATGGGCCGCGTCTCAAATCAAGGACTAGTGAACTAACACAGAGCAACACAGTGTAAAAAGTGTAAGAGCTTTAAAACACAAGAGTGACTAATACAAGTGAAAATAGTCTTCTACGTCTGTGTGTGTCTTGAGGCACCCTTTATTTCTTAATACTTTGCGTTGAATCATCTTGTTGGTGCGAAAAAAAACGTTATGCCTGTCAAACTGTCAAAAAGTGCCTAATGACAAAATGTGTCTATATTTATAACCATACAGATCACTTCTTGATCATATAATTTACACCAGTTTCCTCACTGGTTCAGGTATTTGAGCTTTATTCCGCTTGAAAGATTCATATGTAGGTCACTTTGTGGCTTGGAAAAAATAATTCTTCTGAAACTGGTCAGGTTCCAGGACTGGCGTGAAAATGAGCGTCTTTGAAAGTCCTTCAGAAAGCCTGGAGAACAATTCCTCAAGACTACATTTTAAATACAAGAAAGTCTGGATCTCTGGAAGCTAATTATAAAGAAATCAGGGGGATCAGGGTGAGGTTTGTGAGAAGGACCAGGCCTGAAGCTCCTCCTCCTTCCAGTCTATTACTAAATTTTTTTTTCTCTAAGCTGTAAAAACGTTTTCACACCCCACCACCACCTCCTGGCCCGTCAACCCCTCAGCTGATCGGTGGGGCCTTCAAGCATAAAGCAGCTCAGAACATCTGCTCAAGGTCTCAGTGGTTTCTGTCAAGTTTCTCCTTATTATACATTCACATAAGACTGACCAGTATGGTCTGACCAGTGTTCCATCAGAGCACAAAACACTTGCAGGAGCACCACCATGTCACCCACATGTTCAAATTTCAAACACAGGAACACTCCAGATGGAGTAAAGATGTAAAATCAGATTTATTAGAAGTGAATTCTACATTTCAGGGAGTTTTCATTGGATAAAAAATATAAAAAGTACAAACAAGATCTGGTCATTTCTAATCGTTCCAGTCCAGTCAATGATCATAGCCCATCCAGTCTCCAGCAATCATCATTCCACATAAATGTAATTCACATTAGGGGTCAACCATACTGAAAATCACTCGATTTGGATTTGGCTTTGTCCTCACACTTTATTTTTTGTCCACAGACTAGTTACTGAACTTCACTGGTGTACTTTGGAGGCCGTGTTGAAGGTCTTCAGGTTCTGTAGCCGTACAGTTTGATATGAAGGTCGATGAGCTGTCTGAGGAAGCCTCGGTTTGGGATGACTCCTCGCCCCTCTTTGACTGTGTTTATCGCCTCCACCAGGGTCATGTTATGCTTCAGCATCAGGTAGGCCAGGACTATGGTGGCCGAGCGGCTCACACCCACATGGCAGTGGACCAAAATCTTACCTACGGTGAGAAAAAGGTCCCTTTGAAGGATCTCATTTGTGCAGATGGGCTACACACGTTTCCTGATCCCGCACGCAAGTTATGAAGGTTAAGAGTGTAGCATCTGTGACGTAGCATTGTGCTAACTGCATGCCTGAAGACCTTTTATACACTTTAGATTTTAATACACTTTGAAGGCACTTTTCCTAGGCATACAGGAACTGTGCTGTACCTAAACTGTACTGTGATGCTGTGGAACTTGCAGTATGTTTTGATTTTCCAGTACAGTAATCCCCCGCTTTTCGCAGAGTTACATTCCAAGAGCACCTGTGTGTAGTGCCTAAAAATGCCTATTTCTATAGTGTAAGCCATAAATATCCCCCCACATATGCTCCCAGAACACTTTAATTTCATTTTAAACTCAGTTTAATGCATTACCCTTAAAGAAAATGTAAAGGTAAACCCATATTCGCCTCTATTAATTTAAAAGTTAAAATTAATTATTAATTCTATTAATTATTAAAAGTTTTGGGACACGGCGGCGAGGTGAACAGTTTTCAGTGAATAACCCCTGAACTACCCGGGCTGAGAGAAATTGCGCTTGAAGTGCAGGGGCTCAACCCTGGTGTGAAATTCAAAAAAAGTGCTTCCAGGTCAGTTACAGCCTGCCCTGAGACCACTTGTGTAAAAACATCCAGAAAAATATATATTTATGGCCACAAAAAAAGCAAAAATAGACAGGGGATATTTGCAGTTTCCGCGTTACTGTGGGGATTTCTGCATAAAACTATGAGTTCGGTTCTCAAAACTCCTGATATGTGTAACATTGGGGTTTACTGTATATCTCATCCTGGTTACAGGGTTTACAGGGTTTCTGACACAATTCTCTCCCCACAGTTTATGGCAGGTCAGCCCAAAACCATGGAGTCAAACCAGCAAAGAGTTTTTCTGTCAGAGCTGCTTTTGTTATTGAAATCTTATTTTTCTCTGCATTGCTTTCTTGTGTGACGAAAACCTCACCCATCTAACTTGGGATCAGTGTCCTGGTACAACATTTCTTACAGTCTTAAAGAAAAAATTTGTTAGCATCATAGAATACTCCCACTGAAATTTATCATCAGCCCAATCAGTGTCCTGGTACAACATTTCTTACAGTCTTAAAGAAAAAATTTGTTAGCATCATAGAATACTCCCACTGAAATTTATCATCAGCCCAAACAGATAGTGGTGCTTGTGCTTTGTCAACTTACCAGCTGTTAGTTTGTGTCTCCATTATTGTCTTTTTGTGCAACAATAAAAAATAATGACCTCTTTCCACACTGTGTTAACATTTGAGCCAAGCAGAAAGCTGTGATGCGGTCAGTGGGACTTCAGCCCACTTTAGGGCCTGCCCTTGAGCAGCTCAGGGCCACTTTATCAGTAAAATGGAAAAGCATTTGTTCATGGTACAGTACAGTCCTTGTGCCAGTGGGAAAGCGCCATTATAGACTTCAATAAACTTTGATATTCATTTTAAATTTTTCATTTTCATTCATTTTCATTTTTTGTTATTTTAGCAACAAGGTTGATATAGCACTACACGAACTAGCATGCTAACTGCTAAATCATCACTCAATCACCCCAGAGCATGTGGAGGCCTTCGGTACTAAAAGACTCTCTTATGTGGTTTCTGACCATGTGCGAGTTACTTTTATCTATAAACATGTACAAAACGTGGCTTTATCTATGCTAATGTACCATGTTTCTATATAACAGTGAATCGTACAGTGCTATAAACCACATATGCGAGGCCATTAAAGACTAATGAACCCCTTCAGGGATTTAGCAGTTAGCATGCTTATTAGTGAGGGTAAGATTCAAGATTCAAGATTCAAGATTCTTTATTCGTCACATGCATAGTCATACAAGTACAACACGCAGTGAAATGT